>JAUESO010000190.1:0-141073 GCA_030914385.1 Drosophila antonietae
ACAAGAAAGATGTTCGCCCCTTTGCGCTCGCAGTGAGAAGCTTCAAACAAATCTTATGTTTGCCGCCTAATTAAGTCATCAGACAGCTAAAGGCAGCTAATAGATGAGCAAAAGCGGCTAAAAATGACGGGAAAACAGCCCCAAAAATAGCTAGAAATAGCTTGAAAGCGGTTCAGCTTGCTTGAGATCAGCAACTAAAAGCTAGATTTAAATTAAAATAGCTAGAAGTAAATTAGGTTAGTAAAAGCAACAGCCAGAAAAGGCTAGAAGTAGCTGGAAATAGCTGAAAGTAGTTGAAATGCTAAAAGAAATTTAAATAAATTAATTGATATAAAAAGAAAATCAGTTTTTGTTATTTTAAATGTTTTTATTTATTTTTTAATATATATATATATTTTTTTTTATTAGTTTTTTTTTTTTTTTGTAAATGTAATGTAGCCAAACTACAAGCCGCCAAGACGGCGTGGCAGCTGTAGCTGAATTGATTTCTGTATCTGCCTGGGGCGCTGCTACTCAATTGCTAGCCAAATAGCTAACCGGCTGTCCAGGCCGGCGCTGGTCACAAAAAATTATTTGATTTTTATTTTGCTAAATGCATCATTTAGACGTCAAAGGGGATTTTGTGCGCGGCTCTCTGCTGTTGACAACGATGACGACGACGACGACGGCGGTGGCGGTGGCGGTGGCGGCTTAGTCAAAGCCTTGTCCCATTAAACCAAAACGCTGAGCGTGGCAAACAGCCGTAAACGCCTTAGCTGGCCGGAAACTTGCCAAAGAACTGCATGCGTTGAAAGAGTTCGGCATTCATGTGTGCACCCGGATAGCCCTGCAGCTGTGGATGGGCGGCAGCTGGAGCACTGTGCTGTGGCGGTGGTGCAGCAGACGGTTGATACTGCATCTGAGGCTGGCCATAGCCAGCCATGGCAGCAGCAGCGGCAGCCGCTTGATAGGCAGCCGGATTCATGCGCTGATACAAAGCAGCGGCGGCAGCAGCAGCAGCGGCGCCGGCAAAGGGCATGCCCGGATAGCCATAGCCAGTGGGTGCGCCATAGCCGCCGGCCAGCATGGGCGAGAAGATGGCCTGACGGTAGGCGGCAAGGCGGGTGCGACTGGCGCCCGGATTCTTGCGACGCAGCTTGCCCGTGGTCTCACCAATGAACACCTCCTCGGCCGAGGGGTCCAGAATCCAGTAGTTGCCCTTGCCGGGATCATCGTAGCTGCGCGGGATCTTGGTGAAGCATTTGTTCAAGCTCAGATTGTGGCGAATCGAGTTCTGCCAGCCGCGCTTGTTGGCCTTGAAGTAGGGGAAGCGATTGATCAGATACTGATAGATGCCATTGAGGGTCAGACGCTGCTCGGGACTGTCCTGGATGGCCATCATGATGAGCGCGTTGTAGCTGTAGGGCGGCTTCTTGTTGTCATTGCTGCCAGAGCTGGTCTTTTGCTTCTTGCTGGGATTGCCAGCCAGTTCGCTGCTGCCATCACTTTCCTCGTCATCCAACTCAATGTCCTCATCATCGAATTCCTCCACATCGAGCTTATCGTTGTGCTGCGATGACAGAGATTCGGCAGCGCTGCTCATGGGTGTGCTGGTGCGTGAGGGGCTGTCGAAATCTTCGGATGCCGATAGTTCGCCATCGGAGTTGGCATATGGATGATATGGCTGCTGATGGTGTGGCATGGGTTCGTGCTTGATCACTGGTGCTGTGGGTTTCTTAGCCAAGATGGCATCGATGGAGAAATTGCTTTTGAATTCCATTTCGCAGACACTTTTCACCATTTCTTTTCTGTTTCTTGCAAGTCTTTATAAATATTTGCTCTTGAAATGTTTTTTCAATTTTATTCTCAAACGGAACACACGAGTTTCTTTTCTTCTGTTTCGTTGTGAACGTTGCGATGCGTAGCTCAATACTGACTCTCCATAGCTGAGCAGCCCGCTATTTATACCAAACGTCTCTCACGTTAATCCACACACACACACACACAAACGAACGCATGCGCTCAGAGAGCGGACTGTGCTAGGTAGACGGCGAGTGGATAGACTCCGCCTCTCGCTCGAACCGGTTTGGCTGACCATTTTGTTCCACTTGCCATCCACACATGCACACAGACACACACATGCGCATGCCTGAGCTCCCCTGTTTGTTTTTTGTTGCTGTTTCCGTTTGTTTTGGAACTTGTGGATGTTTATTTGCAGCCCTTTGCTTGGCTCGGCGTCAAAATATCCATTACATCCAATCCAAACAGGGGTTGCACGCCGCTCTCTCCTTGTAGGCGTATGGCTGTTGCTCACTCGCTCTCTTGTTCTCCCTCTCTCTTTCTAACTGCTTCCCCTTGTTTTGATTTGGCATATAGCACAGTTAATTGCTACAAAATAAAAATAATAAATAGTAAGTACAGCAACAGCAACAGCAACAACAACAGCAGAACTAGCGGAGAGTCGCGTTTTAATCAAAAAATAAATTCGTGGAATATTCTCTTAATCCATTTCAGAAATTAGTTCAGTTTGAGTTGTTGGATTTTCACTTTGTATCACTCTCTCTATCTTTCTCTGTTTCTGCCTCTGTCTGCGGGATTACTTGACAATCCACATTGGCTTAACATTTTGGCCGATTTGCGCTGATTTGCAACAGCTCAATGGAGCTCAAGTGGCAGGTAATCCCCTTGCCCAAGTAAAGGGTTAAGCATGGGCCAAGCGTCTGCCAGGATTTGTTCTACTTTCGGAGAAGATTTATTAAATCGCGCTTCTCAAGAACTATGTATGTTTGTCTGAGCAGCAAATTTGATATGGTTATGGCAAATGGATCTAAGTAAATATTTGCCAGATGCACAGATTTTGAAGCAAAGCTCTAGTTACTGACTTTATAGCAGATTTCCGAAAGGGTTTGAACGTAAACTATAATATCATAATATGCAAGCTAAATAATTTGTATGCTATAAAGATTTGAGGATTTAGTCAAGGAAAGAGAAGAACTAAGTTTGATCTAAGATCTTGATTTTATGTAGAACATATTTATTATATATATTATTATATATAGAATTGCTATCTTTAGAAAACGAAGTATAACTAAATCTTTGTATATCATTTTAAAAATATTAAAATTCTGCATATTAATAATATTTAGCACTGCAGTGCACTGTTCAAAATGAATCAATAATTTTAATGAAATATATTTCTGCTTGAACAGGAAACTCTCTCTCTCTCTCTCTGTCTCCCTATATAGAGCTACCTACCTGTTCACTGCCTGCTATAAAGTTGTGCTATAAATCCAGGTCATAAAGCCAGTCATAAAGCAAGAGATATATACCTAGAAGTTAAGACTAGGTGGATTCATTCAAATCTAGCGATTTATCAATAAAGCAAAAGATTTGCGGGGCACGGGAGCAAAATGGTTTGATCCATCCAAACATCGATTCTTGGCCAGGAACATCTCTCGGCCGCACTCGATGCATACCAAATCGAGTTGGGAAGCAGGCAGAGAGAGGCAAATAGAGGCAGATAGAGAAGTGGCCCACACACTAGCGATCGATCATGTACATTGTTCGGCCATGAAATCGTCGTCGGGCTCGAAACTCGAATACAATGCAAACGAAGTGCGAGTTTGAGGCCGGAGCGCGACAAATGCAAAGGCGAATTGTGCAGAATGTCCAGAATGCCTTATCAACGGGTCCGAAGTGTCCTGCTGTTGACAGGACAGTTGTCAGTTTGCAGTTTTCAGTTGGCAGTTGCCAGGCCTGTTGACAGGCCCTATGCACATTACGATCAATTATGAGCCTCAATGCACTCCAGGGGCGTAGCGAATCAAGGGGGCCCGGACATGGGCTCGAGCTGCAAACTGCAAACTACAAACTTTCCCCCTGGCCGCATCTTGTGGCGTTAATTCAAAATTACATGCACATTGTTTTGCGGCAACTACGTGGAATTTCGCCAATGCCTTTGCTATTTCTATTTCTATTTCTATATCTTTCCTTGTCTTTTTTGTAATACGCCAGGCGTGGCAGGATGAGCGTGAAGCTTGCCTAAGTGTGGTCTGGCAATGAAACCATAATGTCAACCAACAGGCGGCCACACCGTGGCCTTCCAGCGTCTTCCAAGCGCTGATCACCAATCATCAACTGTGACACGACTGTCTCCGCAGTGCGCAACCAAAAGTGAATTCCACAGCATAACTAACCATGCAAAACCCTCTACTTTTTCACGCATTTTTTCGCATCAGTATAGCTTAACTGCTGATTATGGAAATGAAATTGATTTTCAAGCGTTAACATCGTAAGCAGATGAAACACTTTAGTACTGCCAACTGGGTTAATCATTGGGACAGGCTTGCAGGGAGTTCTCGGATTGAATGCTATTAGAATATTGTCTTGCTTTAAGTTTTTAACTGAATGGTTTTCCATTTATTAGGTGTCGTTCCAAATAAAAAGTTGGCGCTTGAAATTTAAGAAACTAAAATTAGTATCAAAAAGAAATATTTTAAAAAAAATTGGCATATATTTCTAGATATCTTATAAATATAATAAATTATATTATACAAAAAATCAGCAAATATCCCATTTATTTTAAACGAAAAATCTATATTCATAATTATATAATATATACACATAAATAAATATATTCTTAAAATAAATCAAATAAATTATTTAAATAAAATAAATGGTAGGCTACAAAAAAAATAAATATATTTTTAAATAAATTAAATAAATATTAATTTTTTTAAATACTTTAAAAATATTGTTTATTATAATTTAAATATGAAAAAGAAAATAGTACCAAAAATTATGAAATTAAAACAGTATCAATTAAAAAAATTAAATTAAAAAATAATTAGTTAACAAATAAACAAGAATAATTTATATTAAAGATAAAAAAAATGTAAAAAAAATGTATTTATAGTTAAACAACAATATTTAAAAGAAAGTAATTAATTTATAGGAATCCGAAGTAGGCTCATTGACTGTGAATATATCAATTAATATAAATATGTTTTAAATTAAAAAAAAATAAAAATTATAAACTTTTTTAATACATTAATTAATACTTTTTTATAATCCCTTTCTAACATTTTTAGTAGTTCTCATATTTTAAGCAGCAGCTGAGGTGAGCCTGTGTGGACGAGCATTTTTGAGGATCTGTCGGCTTTAGAGCCGTTTTGAAATCAATTAGTTTTGTCGCGGCTGTCAAAATGCGCCAGGATCAGGATGTACACACGCACACACACACACACGCACACACACTCGCACCCATACACCTACAACTAGGTAAAAGTCGAAAAGTCATGCTTGCAACATGCTTAGCTGCCGTTGCAGTTGCAACGCTGCCGCTGCTGACTGGGGTCGGCGCTGCCTTTGATGCAGGCGACCGCTGGTCATGGCATTTGCAAAAATTTCCAACTCAATTAGTTGAACTCTGCCCACGCACAGAGAGTGAGAGGGAGAAGAAAAAGGAAGATGCACATAAAAATATGAAAAGAGCTGCCGCACTTGGCCACAAAAGAGAAATGAAAATTCGAGGCGTTCAAATCTACATTTATCCTCAGTCTACGGCTACGAATCAGGCGGGGCCAGCAGAGACGGGCGCAGTGTCTCTCTTTCTCTCTTATATTATTTAGCTGGTTTTTTTTTTTTTTGGTTTTGGTTTCTTTCACTGGCAACCTTTCAACTTTGCCGACTGAGTGCATCATTATCAACGGCAATTGGACTACTGCGTCAAAGTGCGCTGCCTACTTTTTTGTCTGCGTCTGCATCTGTGTGTGTGTGTGTGTTTGTTTTTTAATACACTTGCTGGGGGAAGTTTAACTATTTGACATGAAATGTGTCAAGTGCTAGTTCTCTAGCCGAACATGTGTGGGAATGAAGAGGAAATGTAAAATATCTAATAAGTGACTTTGGGTAGTCTTGCTGTGGCTGTTTTAAGTTGGCTTTCTATAGATTGCAATACTATAGCATATATATTCAAATATTATTATTATTATTAGATCATAGTGCTATATTTGATATGAACGGGACTCGCTGAAATGTACTGCTGGCTAAATGGTATCAACATCTGAAGTATTATGAACATATATTCAATGCTCTGTATAATGTTATAAGACATATCGTAACACTATATAATATAGTTCATGTAAACTCTTAAGAATCTCAATAGTAAGTTTGTGTACTAACAGCTTATTGTATATATATAATATATCGAATTTGTATATGGTAAGCCTTTTCCAATCCAAATTAAATTTACCATTTTACAAGTCATTATCAAGCTCCCTGTATATACCACCTTAAAAATTTCTCTAGTTCCAGTCTATTCCCTGAGTCGCTTAGAGCATTTAATGTTCGGCTTGCTTACTCTCTTGTTTTCTTTTTTTTTTAGACTTTCGTACACCCTGCTCTATTGTTGTTGCACACGTACACAATATTTTGGGCAAAAAAAAAAAAAACAAAAACATTAAATACAAGTACAAGTACAACTACAACTACAATAACAGTAGTCAACTATGGCGCAAATTAATAGACAGTAATTTAAACATGTGTTGTTGTTGGCTATTATTGTTGTTGTTGGTTGTTGGTTGTTGGCTGTGCGTGCTGGCGTTGCTTTGATTGTTTTGTCAAGTTGTCTTAGATATCAAAGCGTTCCGCCAAGACCTCCTCTAATAACCCACAGCGCTGACGTCTTCATTGTCTCTACTTGACTATCGGTCGATTTATTTTCTCAATTGTTCTAGCAAAAACATGCCACATATATCCACACCATATACACCATATACCTTATGGTCCATATAGATGTACTTCCATACTCAATTTTGATTTGTCGAGCAAGTGCTCAAAACAAAGGCCACTTGTACAAAAATTTCACTATTTTTATTGTTGTTTTCATATATTACTTTTGCTGTTGTTGTTTTTTTGGTAGTTTCTCGCTTCGTTTGATCTCTTTGAATAGTTTGAGTCAAATCGTACATATGACCTGCATATGTTGTGCAGTTGAGATCATCGCTAGGGAAACTCTCTCTAACTCTCATCTGAAATTAAGTAAATATGATTAAGAGATGGAAATATTGGGTATTTGACTATGGCTTAAATTTATAGAGAAGTTTTAAGTTTTGACTACATATTGCAAGTTAAATATAAAAATATATATATCAATATCAGTTAGATCAGATCTACTTAGAGCTCAAAAATTAAAAAAAAAATATATATATAAATATTAATATAATAAAATTGGCAGAACTGAGATAATATATATTATATTATTATTGAGTATTTTCTTGTAGCTCAAAATAATATTATTATTTTAAAGCTAATCATTATAATTAAGATCTAGCTTATGAATCAAAATAATATATGTATTTAAATAATATATATAAAAAGAATATGTTTATTATTTATTTTTTATTATTTTCACAAATTTGTAATATTAATCCGTGTTAAAAAATTCTCTTAAATTTCTATTCAATTTCACCATTAAAATATCTACTACAAAATTTTAATTTAAATGTTATTTATATAAATAAATGTTGTTTGTTGTATCACCTACAATGATGCCCAGAAACCACATCTGTGCTTATGATGATATTATTTCGTATATCAGCCATGATAGATCCTTTCATCAGCTGCTCTGATGGCAGACATCTTATTTCGAACAGGTCAGATCGTAATGGAATGAAAATGTTTGCTACTAACGAGCAATTATCGCCGGCTCCCAGGCGTTAGACCATGCACACGAAGTCACCCACAGACAATGCACACACACACACACACACACACACACACACACACATACACACACAAACACACGCACGCACACAGACAAAGAGAGAGTCTGGCTGGGATAAGGAGTCAGCGTGTTCATATGTATCCTCATCAGGATAATTTGTTACGCTTTGGGGGGAGTCGCAACAATCGAACAGCCGAACAACAAGAAATCCAGCACAGAATCGAGTTGAGCAGACATTTGTTAGTTGTTGTTGCTTTTGTTGTTGTTGTTGTTGTATTGTTGGGACACAATAGATGAAAATATTTTCGTCCTGTTGTCAAATGATTGCATTTAATGTATCGAAATCTGTGTGACGAATCAATTTAACTGCGATAGTCAGGCAGTTGGATATACATACATACATACATACTATATCCATTCCCGTATTGCAACCAGTTGCCTTTATAATTCGATCAGATCGTTATGGTTGTCCTGGCATGTATCCTGTCTAGCATATGTTATACTCAGAGTCTCAGCCACAGCCACAGCCTCGGCCTCAGTTTCAGTTCTCTACAACTTAATCAATAAGTTTTTCCTGACTTCTATTGCTTTTTTCTTTTTTTGTGGAACTGATCAGTTACAGTGGGTGTTGTCAGTTTTATGGCAAGCAGCATTTGCGATTGTTTCATGTATTATGTACTGTGTCGCATTTTTACGGGCCACCCTAATGTGGTTGTTAGGCAGCATTGTTGCAGTCGTAGTCATAAAGTGTTTAGTCGAGAGTGTTTTATGGACCATAGTTAGGACCTAGTTAGACATGGTAAGCAGCTGTCCTTAAGTAGAACGTGCAGCTATATAACATATGATGCGTGTGTGAATATATATGTATATGTATATGTAACTAAATATTGATCTACTTGAAGTACAGTTTGCAGCTGAGAAAAAAAAGAGCAAATTTTCTGAAGAACTCTTTGTTTATATTTTTTATTTAAACAAAAAATTTGTTTTTAATTTTTAATTTAATTGCAGCTTATTTAACTTAATTTTTATAAAAAGTATAATATTCTAGTTTTTGAGTTTTTAAAATTTTTAAATATTATCAAATATTCTGGGCAGAATTTATAGAAACTAAGCTTACAAAGGGGCTAATGGAGTACCCCGTTTGACTTAATAAAAATTTGAAATATATATATATATATATATATATATATATATATATATATATATATATATAATATTAAATTTAAATAAAATATTCAGCTTCTTGTAACGCCAAAGAAAATAATTAATTATAATTATAAATAATATTAAGGGCTTTTTAAACTAATTTATAATTTCTAATTTATTAATTTGAAATTAAAAATTTATTAATATTTTGTATATATATTTTTTTATAAAATTATATTACTTAATTTTTTTTTTATATATATTTTTAATTCATAATTTTATATATTTTTTTTATTATTTAAATCTTGATATCTTATTTATTTTTAATTGTTTCTTCTAAAGATTAAATATATTTAATATTTTAATTTCTACGTTCTACTTTTATATATCAGATATTTAATCTTTCTTTAGCTATATTCATATAAATATTCATTTGACATCTATTTCCACTAACAAATGTTGTCGAATGTATTCAACTAATTTGACAGCTACCTCCCCTACTTATGGCCATAATATATCACCAAAACTAATACAAAACCCATTCTTGATTTATAATCGCTTTGCAAATATTTCTTTCTATTTGTATGGCTAAACACTATCGAACACGGTTTGGCCTTGACCTGCTTTACGGCTCTGTAAATCTTCATAAAACCTGCTTGATGGCTTTACACATAGCCAGTTGGCCAGCTGTTCGTCCTGTCATATCCTGTTGATGCATAAATTGACTGTTAAAGTTAATTGCTGTGTTAACACGTCCACAAACACACGCACATCTATACATACACACACGCACAACAATAAGCCGCGCTGCTCATTTCAATAAGATCAACAACAACAACAAAAAGACAACAAAATTCTTTAAGGCTATTAAAAACGAAAACAATTCGAAAACGTTGCTAACAATCCGCTTATGGCTGCCCTTTTCATATGCTGTTGCTGCCTCTTCTTCGATTTAGTTTTTGTTGTTTTGTTATAATTGTGGCGGAGCTCGTTTGTTGTTGGCTTAACGATCCAGCCAGAGCCCCGCCTGCCTCCAGCCTGCGATGCTGTGCGCTAACATTTTGCACGCGCTGTATTGATCGAGATGTATCTGGAGCTGCCTCTGGCTCTCTTTGATTGCGTGTGCTCAGCGCGCTAGGATCAAGGATCAAGCGTCGCATAAATCAAGGACACCCGCTGCGGCGCAACGTGCACAATTCGGCATCTATTCGGTTTAGTCATCGTCCAATGGTCGCTTGATGTCTCAATAGACAGGAGACGACGAGGGGGACTCTAAGGATACACGACTTGGCTCGTCTCTTCTCCTTTTAATTGAGATCTAGGACTTGCGGCCGCTTTCTTGTTGCCGCCGCTGACAATGTGATAACGTGTTTCTAAAACAAAGCATCAAAGTCAACCGATCCCGGCCATGTGTATGTGGTGGCTGCGATACTGAGGGAACCTCAGTTTTGCACCTTTACATCGGGAGTTTCTTCCCTTTCTCTACTGTTTGGTTTTTGTTCTCCTTTTTTTCTTTTTTTGGGAACGGCTGCATTTGCCTCAGGTGACATTTTCGGCTTTTATTGCGCTAACAGCTTTGTCTCGTCTTTCGGCACGTTGGCAACAATGCAACTACTACTACCTCGTGTTCCTTGTCCTTTTATATTGCTCGTGCTTGTCCCACTGTGCGGCCGTTGTCATCTTTTGCCGCCCCTGCCTTTTAATGCCACTGATAATGTTGTCAATCTCTCAGCAAATCACAAGATTAGTACAAAATAACGCGAGCTCCTAGAGAACATCCTGTGATTCCATATGGAGCTCTAATGCGACTCACCTTAATAAGTTGCTCTTGGATGAGGCTCTAATTCGTAAAGTTGTTTCAATTTTTACACTTGCAACAAAAGGGCTGGGGAATTGAAAGATTTTGAAATTGATTAAAGTTAAGCTGTGATAGCTAGCTGTTGCTTGAGTCTAATCTTTTGGGGTAGTCTTTTGGGGTAGTCAAATTTGATGTTAAATGTGATGTTAAAATTGAAGAAAACTGTTAAAGTCAAATTAAATTTTCGTCATACTTTAACAGAATATTTTTAGCATTTGCCATCATTTCCCATCAGTTCTCTAATATACTTCAAAACTATGTCAACTAGTTAAAATTTAATGCTGCCAACAATCAAATGAGAGTTCTAAAAACAGACAGCTTCCTGCTGGCAAGTGCAATCCTTTTATAGAATTGGATTCACACCTCGCCGTCTGACGACAGTGTTGACGAAGCGTTTGGTCTTTTGCCGGCGCAGGCGCTGACGACAGACGTCAAATCAGTGACACTTTCTCATTAACGCGAAAGAGGAGGAGCAGGAGGCGGAGGCAGTGGCTATGCCTATGCTATGAATGCTCGTGACTGTGCTAAGCGTGGAGCAGTGGGCGCCGCCTGCAGCTAATGTGGAAATTCGACACCAGCAGGTCGAGAGAGAAAAAACATATGCGCCCAAAACTAAAGTGGAGGAGGAGGAGAAGTAGAAAGAGGAGGAGAGGAATCGGCGGAGCGAGCAGCAAACGCAACCTGAAGTTGTGACGATGTGTTCAAATGTCGGTTAATTACAAAACCCCGAAACACTTGAGACAAGACCAAACACTCAAATTACAAATGCCGACAATAGATCAAAGACGAAATTGTGGAGAAATTGTGGAGAAACTTGTTGAGAAACTTGTTGCACACTCAACGATTGCCTCAAATTGAAAAGTTGCAAAAGGATACACGATGCGTTGCAGCCTCTGGTGTTATTTTTGCCTTTCAAGCAAAAACTATTTGAATTAGAAATCAGAGTTTGGCTTTTGTTGCTGCTGGCAGAGAGACGACAACAGCAGGAGGAGCAGCAAAAGGTTCACTGTGCTAAATGCCAACGATTTGCACCAGCAGCGCACCAGAGGGAGGCCAACTGCCAGGACAACAGCCTAGACAGACGTAAAGATGGACAGTAGTGCTAGGTGCGATCCACAGCGCTGAGACGTGCTAGCAACAGGACGCTGATGAGTCGTGAAAGGACATTGCGCCCGCTGTGGACGGCCTGTCAGCGCAGCGTAGGCCAAAAAGTCAGCTGCCTGAAAATCGAGCGTTGTCCTTGAGCCTCGCCTTGGCTCGACAGCGTCAAGTAGTGTCCTTGGTGTGGCCAATGTAAATGGCATATTTTGGCCTATGTGGGTTAACCGTACAAACACAACAATTTACACCCAAGCGCCCAGCTTTAGCCATTTGACATTGAAACGCAGCTCGAGCTCCGCGTTCTTGTGGCCAGCATTTGACCTTGCCGTAAGTTGCACGCTGTTGCGGATCCTGCCGTGTTGTTTGGTCACAGTTTTTGGCTGATCAGCTTACACACAAACACAAACACATATATATAAATATATTTTTAATATATCTACTTCTTTTTGGTTTTCACGGCTCAGTGGCCCTGGAAACTAAAAAAAAAAATCATTTTAATGGGGCACCACAAATAATCACAATAATAATCGCATTCTGCAGAAGAAAATCAAGCAAATATTGCAAGCAAAATATCAATTGAATACAAGGTATTTGACTGATAGATACCCTGTATATCAGAGAGATATATAAATATATATATATAGATAGATAATCATATAGGTAAATAGATATACAGACTGATATTGGACAAGTCCTTAGAAGTTTGGTATTTCCTTAATAAATTCTAATGTTAAATCATATATTGTAATTTTAATGAAATAACAAATTAATAGAGCCAAAAATAATTTACTTACCAAATCTGGGAGCAGCAGCTTTCATAGTTCCAGAGATCACCCAGATAGACAACTGAAAACCCAACCTAGAATGAAGAAAACAAATAGCGTTGAAATTAACAATATATTTTATTTATTCATATTTTTATTTTAACACTTTACTTCATTTTAGTTAAATCTAATAACTTTTATATATAACATTTTTTAGATATATTAGAAATAAATAAAAAATATTTAGTTGATCTCCAAATGTACTATATATATAACTGCTTTCTACTGCCTTCTCCAACCGCTCATATACTACAAGTTCGCCAACCTTTCACAAGCCCATTGGGCCCTCCCGTAAGTCAATCACATTTACCTCTACAGGGTATCAAAAGTAAATACGAGAGGAAAAATAAAAAATAAAAACCCTCTTGTGTTGGTCAAATTCATTTCCACTTGATTACGCGCAATGCTCAAATGTGTGCACCGCATCCATGCCGCAAATAAAGTGGAAATCATTTAAACGGAAGTAATGCTCGAACAAAAACATGTGAAAACTATCGCTAGCAAATCAGTTATATCAAAGTCGGCAACTGAAATCATCCGACTATATACGTATTATATATATATATATATATATATATATATATATGTTTGTATTTGTATAAATAGGCATATTTAGCCTTTGATGCCTCTCGGGGTGTTTCGCGTGCGTCAACAAATGTTGAAATATTTTCATATCGATGGATTGGCAAAAAGGTAGAGCGGGGCGTGTGCATGTGCTGGCTGAGCGGCAGACCAGGCAGAGTTTAATGATCCCAAAATATAGGGCTCAAGTGTTTGATTGCAATTAATTTGTATAGAAAATATTTTCTACACAATATTGAGGCGAAAATGTGATTGGAAAGAAGAAAAAAAAACAGGAGTTTTTAATGGAGTTTCTAATTTAAGAAAATATTTTATGAAAGTATTATTTATTTTTTAAATATATATATATATAATAAAATGTTGTATAAAAGTTAATCAAAAATAAATATTTAAAATTCTATTAATATTATATTAATTTTCATATGCTACTCAAAGAGCAAAAACTTTTGTTTGTTTTTTTTTCCTCTTTTTCGCCTAGTACCTTTCTCTCTCAAGTACCTACTCAATAATCTCCACACAATGCGCCTTTCTATGCCCCAACTTCTTACCCTTGTTTAGATCTGATTAAACATAATATAGTCGGTCCACTTCGTTGGCTGTCGCATTGCACTTGAGCGAATGTGGCACGAGACATGGCATTTGGGGTGAGCAGGGATGAGCAGGGATGAGCAAGGGGTGCGTGGGCAGGCGGTGTGTGGGCGAGAAACTATGCGCGTGCCTTACCCGCTGGCATATCCTTTGCCCAGGACACGAACGTAGTACTACTACGACTACAAAATAACAAAAAATAACAACAGAGCACGTGACAATTGCGTCAACAGATTTTTCGCTGAGATGCGCACAAAATTACAAAACACAAAATGTAAAAAATGATGGTATGGAAAAGTTTTTATAAAAGGCAGAGCTGTAAATACTCTTTTTTTATAGCAGAGAAAATGAAATAATAATGTTAAGACAAAAATTGTTTAAGGTAAATATAAAAATTGAATTGAACAAGATCTTTTTGATTTGTGCCGTAATTATTATTATTTTTAATAGAAAGAAATAAGAAAGAAGAATTATATTTTGAGCTATTTAAGAATATTTATTAACATTAACATAAATTAATATAACAAAAATTCAAAATAATTATTATACATTAATTTTATATATAAATCAAATTAAAACTTTTATTTTTCATTTTATCATAATAATTTGAAATAAAACTTTTTACTTCAATTTTGTTATAAAGTTCTAAATTTTTATTATAAAAAAAATGTTAAAAGTGTTGTATAAAATTAAAAATAGACTGTGAAGCATGGCTTATATCAACTAAATCAAAGTTAGTGATCTACACCTTCGATATAACATATTTAAAATGCTCTCAGTCAGTGTATAGAAACGTGGGCCACAAAAAGCTGCAGCTAGACCCCGAGGCCAAGTGGGCAGAGGCAAGCAGCAGCAGCAACGGTTGCTACAGCTGCTGCTGCTGCTGCTGCTACTCTTGCTCCTCTTGTTGTTGTTGACAATATTTATGCAGCAGCAGCACCAACAGCCCTGCGACTATCCAAAACCCAGGCAACTTCCCCTTCCCCTTCCCCTCTCCGCTACCCTGCCATCTCGCTGTTGCTGTTTGTTTTTGCATTTTCGTTACATTTTACAGCTTTTGTTTTGTAATTTGCGCCCGCAAGCTACAAACCAACCAGCTCGTGACGGCAACAGAAAAAACAAAATTTTTGAATAAACTCTTCAAGGATCGAACAGTGAGAGACATGCTCCAGTGCCACGCCCCCACTACCCCGCTCCCTGTTGTTGCTGCTGCAGTTGTTTCTGTTGCTGTTGTTATTGTGGCTGTTTCCGCTTCCTCTTTGAGGCAACGCTTCGATAGATTGTTATACCCTATAAACAGTTGGGTTAGCGATATAGAGGATATGTCGTGAAGGAGTTTGTGTATGGAATAGATTGTAGAATTATAGGAATATATCTTGATCATTCAGTCTTCACTTTTATTTATTTATTTTTAGTATTTATAATTATATATTCTATACATTTCCTTAACATAATAATCTATAATAATATGTATATATAATTTAATACAATTTATAACATTATATTAACAATTTGATTTAAATTGAAAGTTATCAAATACCAATTCCCTTTGCACTTTCTCTCCTGTTCCACCCTCTAGGGTATGCTCTGGTCCATCAACTCCATCTGCAACTCACTTGTTTCACTATATATGGTGGTTTTGTGCCATTGCATTGCTTACTTTACTTTGCTGGCGATTGTACCGCAGAACGTGACGAAGAACAAAAGAAGGCACTTGCGACACTTTCGTGCTTCCTGCGCCACGCTCCTTTGGCGGTCCAAGTCCTCCAAGCCAGCCAAGCCAAAGCCAAGCCCAACCCCCCTTCTACCAGCCTGGGTCATGTGCTCTCTTTATTATTCTTTCTTTTTTTTACTTCTTTTCTTTTCTTACATGCTGCTCTTGTTGTATCCACAAAAAAGCACGCTTATAATAATAATGTCATTATGTATTGTCTAGTGGCAAAAAAAGAAGAAGAAATGTTCCTCTCTTTTTTTTTCCAACGTATTTTTTTATGTTGCGCAAACTTTCTAACGAGCTGGCAAAAATTGTTCAGCAAATTTGGCTCAGGCGAAAAAGTAAAAAGAATTGAATAGATTTTTTTTTTTTTAGTTTTAGCTTAGTTGGGTTTCGTTGAGAGGGCTATAATAAGAGAAAATTCTCATGACTTGGAAGTTTTTTGGGCACATTTTGAATTCAGTTAAGAAGATATTATAAAGGAAAATTTATTGGGTTATCTCTTGATATATTTTTAAGAAGAAAAAAATATACAATAATTTTTAGAATGAATTTTGCAGCGCATTAATGTTCAGAGATTGCATTTTAAAATATATTTTTTATATTTTTTGTATAGTTTATTATAATATAGCTATATATATATATATAGATAATATTCTTTCTCGATACAAATTTCTTTGCAGATCAGAGAAACTCTATGAGAATACTTGGGCATTTCTATAGAAAATATTTCAAAATACAATTTCAATAAACAACAAATCATAAATACAAACAAAGTATATTCCTTTAAACAATTTGTTTCCCTTTTTTAATTATTCACGCAGGTTATTTACGTATTTTCTCATCGGATTTGTTCGGTCCGCCAAAGGAAGCTCTATGATAAATATTGACTTTGCATATTTGTTGAAAATATTTGTGTGCATATTATTTATTTAGATTGAATGGCATTCAGTCAAACCAAAAACAAACTCAACAGCAAGAAACACACACCTTTTGCCTTTTTGCAGCCGCAAAACAAAAAATCGAAAAACCAAAACAATAGAAAATTGAATGTCCGAAACCAAGCGAAAATAAACAGAACTGAAAAACTCGCTCCCTCACTCTCTGTCTCTATTTATATATATATATATATATCCATGTATATGTGACTGCATCAGGTAGCGAATCGGTGCAGCTGTGGGCGTTCACCAAATTTTTTAAATCTATTTGTATTTGCCTAATGAAAAGATAATATTGATGTGCTACAAAATATCGAAATAATATAGAGGCGAAAACTAGTAAAAACAATAAACAAAAAAAGATGAAGACGAGCAAGAACAACATCTGCGAATTATTGAATTAAAGTTTTAGACATGTGCCGAGCTAAAGAAATAAATATTACGAAAGTTGGCTAAGAGAATGACTTTACTATAGAAATTATGGAGAAACAGAACACATTAATAAATATATAATATATACTCTATAATCATAAAAAAGAGGTATTTCAAAGCATAGATAAATGTACAGGGTATATATTCTTTGTAGACTCCCTACACAGCCCTTAAATTAGGAGACCACTCAATGGGGATTAGTCGACCGCTGAAACCAATTGGCATTCACATAAAACACACGAAGAAGCAGCATGAGCATAACAATAAACATTCCAATTTCATTTACAAATTAACACTTCATATATTTGAAATGTTAAAGTGTCAAGCGGAGGAGCCGCGACTATAGACTATAGAGAAACGCATAGAGACTCCATAAGCTGATCGACGATTGCCCCGTTTCGGCTCCATATGGTCGCGTACAGGAAGCTAATCCTGCGCTGTGATATATCAACATATTTATGGTAAATGGATCAGAGGGCTTAGCGCATCGTCGTCATCGTTCAGCCAGTCGGTGGTTGTTCTTCACCATATGGTTTCACTGTACCCCGACCAGTTGGGGAAACGAATAAAATTTTATGTACTTTATTTTTGAGATTTTATGCGTTGGCAGCGGCTGTTTAATATTTGGGCTAAGTCTGTTAATGTTTAATAAACAATTATTAAACAATTTATTGTAAATGTGTTGTAAATCTTTTGATCTGTTCAGATATATGCATATAGTATATACCATCCATATACCACATTCAGTTGGGCGCTTAATCATAATAAATAAAACACGGTCCGCTTGTTTAGGTATTGTGCCAAGCAATTACGCATTCGAATTCATTCGAATCATAACAATAACAGATCCAAATCCATCATCGAAACTGTTTGACATGCAATTCCGGGCAACAATTTCAAGTGAAGATTGTGTATATGTATATGTATATGTGGGTCGGCATAATGCGCTTTGATCTGCATTAAGTTGATGCCGCCGCAGAATGAGCAATGACTCTTACATTAGAACCACTCGATAAGGTGTGAGAATTGAATTATAGAGTTCTAGCAGAGCAGAGACAATAAGTTCTTGGACTTGGCAAAAATTCTGGATAATTAAACATAGTCTTCCTTTTTCATCAGCATTTCATTTTCATTTGATTGACATTTGATTAGGCGCGAATTCTGCAAAAATAATAAAAAATTTATTTTTAGATATTTGCAGAAAAAGTTATGTATATTTTCAGAAAAAAATATATGTATATAAACATTAACAAATATATAATGTGAAATTTATTTAATTTATTATAGTAAACTTTATATTTTATTATTTTAATAATAATTTATTCATTAAATTTTTCCTTAAATACATTTTCAATTTCATTTGAATTGAATTCAATTTGCGCGCCTCATAAAGTGCTGCCCATGCACTTTCAAGCACTCTGCAGCACTCTTTTTCGGTACATTTAATATACTCTAAAAAATACTGCATTGTCAAATCAAAATTTTCGATTCTTCCTGACGATAAGCGCTTACAGCCTATCGATTCAGGGCACGCGCTCAACTCTGAGCGATAGTCACAGAACAGCTGTTTTGTTTTTGCAATTTAGATTTTTCTTGCACAGTTCAAAAGTTGTTTGTTAATTTTAATGCATTTGTGTGTGAAACGTACAAAATGGAGCGCAAAGAAGTGGACACACAGCAGTTCATCGATCACGTAAGACCCTATCACAATATATTGTGAGAGTTTTAACATCTGCTTCGAACCATTGTAACACACAGACGCTGCTGGCAACGGAGCTGATGCAAAACAACTTTATGATGGATCTTATGGACCATACGGGTGTATTTCCGAAAACAGAAGGACCTACCAATCTTAGCACCACGGCGCACCACAGCAGCAACAATGGTGGTGGCTATGTGGAAAAACATACGCTAACACCGCCGGAGTTGAATTTCCACAACACGATCTTCCAGTTCGTCAACAAACATGTTGTCGAAGAGCCGAATGGACCGCAAACAGACGCTGTACCCGCTTCCCCAGAACGCACGCCCAACAACTATGTTAAAGATACGGACGTGGAGTTCCTCACACTCAACAGCAGTTTCTTGGATCGGGCTGATGCAGCTGCAACTGCTGCAGCTGGTGGTAATGAGAATGTGGTGCCCCAGCAGGTTGTGCCACAGCCCACCTTTCCCGCTCTGGCTATTGAACCGACTGTGCCGATTGATGTGAATGCAGCGCTTCATGGCGACGATTTACTATATGCCCACAATGCATCCGTAACAAACGCACGCAAAGTGTTGCCTCACAAGAAACGCATCTCACGTAAGCTCAAGGGCTCCGTGTGTGGGCTCATGGAGGCCGAGCTGGAGCAGCACAAGCATCAGCATGTTGTGTCTACAGTGGCCACCTATAGCTGCGAAATATGTGGCTATGCCGTGCACACACAAATCGAATTTTATGCACATCTAAAGGAACACTACGATCCGGGCAGTCTGCAGCAGCGTCTAGATGTGCCACAGCAGCAGCAGCAGGTGCAGGTGCAACAACAGCAGGTGCAGCAGCAGCAAGTGCAACAGCAGCAGCAGCAGGTGCAACACCAGCAGCAGCAACAACAGCAAAAGGAGCCACTGGACATGTGTGGCTTGTCTGCGCAGGATAAGGTAAGCGAGACGAGGCCTTACATCTATATTCCGGTTGGACTATGTAGTAAGATGAAGAAGCTGAAATATATCTACATCTTGTAGCTTAGTCAATTATCCATATCCATCATGACTAACTTCACTCTCCCTTGCACCTGCAGCAGGAGCAGGCCAAACTGGATCAGGTATTTCAGGATGTGCAGCTGAATTTTGAGAACTTTCACAACATTAGCCATGTGGATGATGACGTAGTGGACGATGTGGGCGTCAATATGGTCATACATTCGGATGCCATGTCACTGCATAAGGCTGACGATAAACTGACGCCCGTCGGAGCAGCGAATACAACTGCAACGAATCCTGTGGCAGTTGTGGATGATGTGGAATTCAGCGATACGGAAGATATGCTGGAAGGCATACGCAACGTGGTGGACAAGGTGTCCGTTGAGGATACCTGCGATGCACCCTGGTTTAACAACAATTTCAGTGATATTGCCTTCGCAGGGCTACTGCTGCCAGGCGAACCGCCGCCGCCAGCGCCTCCAACAGCACCTACTCCTCCAGCTACAGCACTGCTCAAGCCGTCAAATCACATGGAAGAGCATCAGCAGAATGAGCAACTAACGTTGAATTTCCTAAAGCAATCCACACAGCCCAAACTGGAAATGGGTCACAAGAAGAGCTACATTGAAGCAATCGCTGCAGCAGAAGCCGCGGCGGCAGCAGCGGCTACAATGACAAACTCCAATGAGACCTCAATATCTCCTCCCAGCCGCACGCCAACGCCAAACGCTGGCTCCACCATTGACCAGCTACAGCGTTCGCCTCTAATGCTCAGTGAATCCTTTAAGTTGGAGGATGTGGAGGCTACAGCGGCCACAGGCAGCGCCAACTCATCACCAGCGGCCAACGACATCATCGATGACAATGCGGATAGCTTTCTCATGGAGGAGGACAAGCCGCCTGTCGATGAGCCCAGCGATGCCAAGCGCAAATTTCACTGTGAGATTTGCGCTCGAGATTTTAATTCATATAATGCGCTCAAGTATCATCAATATACGCACACCAAGGAACGCGCATTTCCGTGCAGCACCTGTGCACGATCCTTCTACACGCAGAGTGCACTCAAGGCGCATGAACGAACCCGTGAATATTGCAAAGAACAGATCTTGTGTATCTTATAATTAAATTTTGTTTAATATATTTCAGATTCCGGCATAAAGCCATACAAGTGTGAGAAATGTGATTTCAAGTTCCGGCAATGGGGCGATCTCAATTACCATTTCATCTCGCGTCACAGCGAGGTGAAAGCGCACATGTGTGAATATTGCGGCAAGAGTTTCTCCCGGAAGTACTCCTTAGTGCTGCATCGACGCATCCATACCAGTGAACGCAACTATGCGTGTCAGTACTGTACGAAAACGTTTCGGGCCAGCTCCTATTTGTTAGCCCACACCAAAGTACACACGGGCGAAAAGCCGTATTCGTGCAGCGTTTGCGATAAAAAGTTTCGTGTATCCGGCGATTTGAAGCGTCACACACGCATACACGATCCGGCACGCTTGGGCCAAACCACCTCGGAGTCTGCGACAAAGAAACGCAACAATAAACTGAAGCAAATCGAAGATGAGGATGTCGAGGCAATCATCAAAACCAAGTCTGATACCCTGTGTGGCGATGCTGAGCAGGAAATTTTGGGCTTATAGCCAAATGCCAAAAGGTTTCTACGCAAATAGTATTAGCATGACAAATACAATGAAATGACCTGTCGTCTGTACAATGTATATAGTTAGGAAACGCAAAAAAAAAAAACAAGTAAGAAGGCTCTAGTCGAGACGGCTCGACTACGAGATACCCTGAACCCTGCAAAAAAGTGATACTCTTCTTCTTTACGCACTTATAAGCGCGCTCTCTGCTAACTGCGCAGTTGCTGCCTTGGCTTGGGGGTGAGGCTTGGGTTTTGGACGCTTATAACTCCATTTCTAGATGGACGATCTTCATGAAATTTTTAGAATAGATTAGGAGTATCTAAATCTGTCTATGTGCCAAATTGCAAGTCTCTAGTATTTGAAATGCGTTTTTTTTTCAAATTGGGGGCGGAGGGAGCGTGGCATCAAAAATCTAAAATCTGTGTATTTATAATATCTATCTAAATATATAAAGTTGAAGTCTCTAGATAAAACGGTGTAGAAGTTATACCCAAAAAACATGAAAAATGGAAACGAATTTTCGATTTTGTATCGATAATTTGGAAATGAAATGAGTTATCGAAAAAAAAAAAACTCGTACTGCGTAGCTAACATACGAGTGTTCATGTGAAATTTCAGCTCTCTAGCTTTTGTAGTTTCCGAAATCTCGACGTTCATACGGACGGACGGACGGAAGGACAGACGGACATGGCTCAATCAACTTATTTTTCGATGCTGATCAAGAAAATATATACTATATAGGGTCTGCGACGTCTCCTTCTGCCTGTTACATACATTTCACAAAACCATTATACCCTGAATTCCCATTTTCAATGGGTTCACTGTATAAAAATAAATTTGCGTATTATTTGGATATATGTATGTGACAATATTATGCGTACAGAAATAAACGGAAAATTTCTTAGACTATTATAGGTTCTTCGGAGGGTCCAGGGAACTAGACCTTTTTTTGCTTGTTAAGAACAGGGAATTTTGAAAAATTGTTAATTTCGTGCTTTTCGTGGTGATGATTTAGTTGACTTGAAGTGGAGGTAAATGGCTGCTCTTATCCATTTAGCATACAAATGCATTACTGTATATCCACATCGCTGAGAGTTATACGCACATACGACGGCGATACCCGAAAGCTTACCATCGCACATAATCGGAGCACCTGCACTGGTCCGGGCGAGCATCTTATTCTGAGCTGATGGGCGCGTGCACATCAAGCCTATTATCCTGAGCCTTACATAACAGTCTTTTCTGCTTGTTGCGACTACCCATACGGCTTGCAGATTTTCATTATTCTAGATGAGGAAAAGTCAATAGATAAGTCGTTGCTACTGTGTATCCATAACAAATCCCATTATTTTGGTATAGTGAGTAATTTTTTAAATTTTCTTACCCCGTGACGCACTTCCTTCAAATTAAGAGGTGCGTATGCAACAGCCCCTTTAACGGGTTCTATATTATCATAAGTGAAGATCAGTGCAATATTATGTGAATGTAGATCCGTTCTGGCCAATGAATGCATACGCCAAGCTGAGATTCTCAGCATTTTCGTTGTTGGAGCTCTGATTCTTAAGTGGGTGGACCCTATAACAATCACATAGTCATCCACCGCTTTACTGCAAATATTAATATCAGAATAAAAGTTTGAAACTTTTCTCAGGTGTACCCACTTGAATAAACAACGAGCTGTTGTGAGCACCACACGATTCCGAATAATCACAGCCGAGCATTCAATGCCAGAGCCAAAACGGACTGTTTCATTTTTGTAACCACGCAGTGTGGCCATATATGGAGCTTGATTTATGGTGATATCGAACCCGTAGACAGTTTCATTTTTATTATCAGTTTCGGCTAAAAGAGTAAATAAAGGTTATTTAATAACAGAAGATCTCGATTTTGTTGTGTAATTTGATAAAAGTATTCATTTATAGGGTATTTTCTAGTTTGCCAGTCTGTTACTGCTATTACTTCGACTCACCCATATTCACCAATAATAAGATGATGGGCATGATATAAATCCCTGATACGCCCATAATATTGCTGATGTTCTTTTTTAGAAAAGAAATTTTTGAACAATTTTTTTTATTGAAAAACAAACAAAAATACACTGTAAGAGTGCTAAGGGAAACATCTCCACATTTAACGAATTCAAAAATCGAACTGTTTATTTTCTTCAAATCCTAGTTCCTATATACTTATACTTCCAGTCACTGGCAGAGTGCACAGTTGTTTTGTAAAGTGTTCCTTTCGATCGTTAAGCCGTTGTCTAGGCTCACGTTTCATTTATATATAATGGTTTTGTGAAAATGTATGTAACAGGCAGAAGAAGACGTCGCAGACCCCACAAAGTATATATATTCCTGATCAGCACAAAAAAAAAAACAAGTAAGAAGGCTCTAGTCGAGACGGCTCGACTACGAGATACCCTGAACCCTGCAAAAAAGTGATACTCTTCTTCTTTACGCACTTAGAGGCGCGCGCTCTGCTAACTGCGCAGTTGCTGCCGTGGCTTGGGGGTGGATTGGGCTGAACTTTGGACGCTTATAACTCCATTTCTAGATAGATGATCTTCATGCAATTTTCAGAGTAGATTAAGAGTATTAAAATCTATCTATGTGCCAAATTGCAAGTCTCTAGTATTTGAAATGCGTTTTTTCAAAATTGGGGACGAAGGGGGCGTGGCATCCAAACTACATAATCTGCGTATTCATAATATCTATCTAAATAAACAAATTTTAAGTCTTTAGCTAAAACGGTGTAGAAGTTATGCTCAAAAAACCTTAAAAATGTAAACGAATTTTCGATTTTTTATCGATATTTTGTAGTTTCCGAAATCTCGACGTTCATACGGACGGACGGACGGACAGACGGACAGGGCTCAATCAACTTATTTTTTTATGCTGATCAAGAATATATATACTTTATAGGGTCTGCGAAGTCTCCTTCTGCCTGTTACATACATTTCACAAAACCATTATACCCTGAATTCCCATTTTCAATGGGTTCAGGGTATAATAATGTATGTAATTAAGTTAAGTGGAGCTTTTAAGTAGCCTTAGAGGAATTCATAGAGGTTAACAATGATAAAGGCGGAAAAAAGAGACCAAAACGAAATGTTAAACGAAAGTTTCAATTTAAATTCAATGAAAGCTTAAATAAAATTGAAAATGTTTTGTGAACATAAATAACAAATTATGAAATTATTAACATTGCAGCTTGAAGAAAGAAAAAAACTCGATTCAATTTCTTTTTTTTTTTTCGCTTACTATTGCAGAGCATTTCTTTATTATTTTTCATCTTCTTCGTTTTTTGTTTTTTTTTTTTTTTTCATCAATAATTCTTCTTCTTCTTCGTCCTCTTTTCTTTTGCACTTGTACCGTTCATCGACTTAATTCTTAATTATTTTTTATTTACCATTCATCTTGTTTAATGAGTAATTTTATACACACATATATATATATCTTTATATATATATATGCATATATGTATATTTATCGTAATTATTAATGTAACTATGTACAACACAAGTGCCTTGGGGCCATTTAGTTGTCCCCGAGGCCACAATGAAATCTTTGTATTTTGTTTACAACTTAACGCGTTTTTCATTTGTGTTTCAAAAATATTCAACATAACCTGCCTAACTCCGCTCTTCTTCTTCATCATCATCTTGTTCTCCTTGATTTGTGTGCTTGTTTCATTTTTGTTTTCTTGTTGTTTTTCTTTCACAATTTGCCTTTAATTTTGAACTTAAAAACTAGAACCTAGTATCGGTTGCTTCACTTTGCTCTCTGTCTCTAACATACGCTCAGTCCATGATATCTTCCATTCTCCATTTAATATATATATATAGATATATATATATATATATATATATAATATAATTTCTTGGGTTTCGTTTTTCTCTTTTTGTTTCACAAATATTAAATTTAAATAAAAATATGATGAAAACTTCTTTCCTAGTACCTCGCTCGACTCTAATCTTCCTTGATCTTTGATGGATTCATTATAGTTTTTATTTCTTTTTTTTTTGTTTTTGGTGGTGTGGATTATGCGTTTCTGGTAGGTTTCTCTCTCTCGCGGTCCCTCTCCTTTCTCTGCGTGAGTGTGTGTTGGAAATTGTAGGGTATATATGATTATTGTGACTACTTTTTGGATTTGAAACGGAAATGTTTTACTTGCTTCTCGCTGCTGAATATGATTTAAAATTAGTTTTACTTTTGCTTCTTCTTGTTTTTGTTTTTAAATATTTTGTATGCTGTACTTAAAAATGTATGTTTTGCAGCTGCTGCTTCTTTGCTATGGTTGCACACAAAAATTTACTGTTATTTTGCATTTAAATTTAATATTGGGTTTATTTTGTTTTTGGGGGGTTTTTGGTTTTTTTTTTTCTCATTTTTTTTTTTCATTTTTGCTTTGCTTACTTAAATTGTTAAAGAAAATTTAATGCTGCTTTACTAATACACTTAATGTTTTTTCTTTTTCTTTTTTCGCCAATTTTATTATTGATTACATTTGCTTCGTTGACTATTTTGTTGCGTTTAGCTCAATCAATCTATCAATCAATCAATCAACCAAAAATCCTTTTATTTTATTTTGTTTCTTGTGTTGGCAGCTTTTTGGTATTTCTTATTTATTTTTTGTGTATTATTATTATTATTTTTTTGTTTTTATTTTTATAAAATAGCTTGCTATTTAATCTTGTACATTCAACACATATTCAACGGTATTTTTTGTTTTTCTTTTAACTGCCCAACTTAGTTTTTGGTTTGAATGTTTTGCATACAAAAATGTTTATTGTTTTTTGTATTATTTTATATATATTTTTTGTTTGTTTTTACTTTTGCTATTGTTGCCTGTTGCTGTGTTCTGTTTGTCCCCTGTGTTTGCTACGCTATTTTCTCTTTGCCTCTGCTCACATTTGCTGCTTCTTAAAATTTTTTTTTTTTTTGCTTTGCATTTTACACAATTTTTATAGAAATATAATTTTACTTTTTTCGTTTTTTTTTTCAATATTTTTTTTTTGAGTCTTCGTTCTACAATCACACCACAATTTCTTTTTTTTTAAATATTTATTATATATTTGTTTTTGTTTTCTTTTTTTGTTTTTTTTTTTTTTTTTTTTTTTTGTTTTAGTTTGCCTGACTGCAAACACATTTAAAAATATTAAAATACTCGCTAACAAATGTAGCTTTAGCCAATTTTCAAAATGCTTTCTTCACCTCTTCTGCTGCTTCTTCTTCTCTTCTTTTTTTTTTTTTTGCACACAAATACAATATTTACAGTTCTACAAACATATATAGCTTCATATATATATATATATATCTAAACCTTGCCAACTTTACCAGGATTTGTTTTGTTTTGCTGCTGCTTTATTTTAATTTATTTTTTATTTTTTGTTGTTTTAAAATTGTGAAAAAATAGCTGCTTCTATTGTTTAAGTTGTTATTTTCTTTTTAGCATATTTTTGTTGTTGTCTGTTTTAAAACTTGAATTACTTCTAGCTTTACATAATTTGATTTGATGATATTTTGTTATTGCTGCTGCTGTTTGTTTGTTTGTTGTTTTGCCTTTTGTTTATTGTATGTCTGCTGTTTGTTTGTCTGTCTGCCTGTCTGGCTCTCCGGCCGTTTGATCGTGTTCTGTGCGCCTAATTGTGGAGCCAGTGTGCGCTTATCACCACTGGCTAGCATAGGTACGTTATTTTAGAGTTTGCAATTGTTGTTGTTGATGGTTTCTTGTTGTTGTTGTTGTTTGTTGTATAAAAAGTCTTTGATTTGCCTTTTCCTTTTAATTCGCTGTTAGCGCGCTCTGCATTAGAGACTCACTTGCTGCATCTTATCAAAATCTAAACACGGCCTATGTGGTCGCTGCAGTCTCTGTGTGGCGGCAGCAACAGTAACACCAGCATCTCCACTAGCACCGGCACCAACAGTTGCTGCTGCTGTTGTTGTTGCTGCTGTGCCGCTGCTGGCAACATTATTGCTGGGACGACGACGCGGCGAAATGGCGCAATGAAATAATTTCGCGGGCGGACTAACCGAACGCACCTCCATATCCAAGCCGGTTGTGGAGGCCGGACTGCTTCTCGAGCTATTATAATGGAAACTATATTTGGGCTGCGGCTGGTAAATGTGATGTGAACTGTTGCTCATCTTTAGCGAACTGCTGCATGCCTTTATAACGCTCGGCTCGTTCTCGTTGCCCTCGTTGCCAGCTTCAAATTTGGCGCATTTACTGCTGCTGTTGCTATTGTTGTTGCTGTTGCTGTTGTTGCTGTTACTGTTGTTGCCGTCGCCGTTCTCCTCATTTACACTATTATCACATAATTTAATATTTTCGATGCCACATCTGGCCTCCGATAATATCAGTGGCGTTGTGGAGCGGAACATCATATGGCTACGATTTGGCTTAAATGCCTCCAATGGCGGCGATGTGCGAAAATTCACGGGCGTCAATATTGGCTCCAGCGAGTTGCGCAACTGTAAGAGAGAAGTCATTATTTTATATTCACATATTTAAAAAAAAAAGAACAATCATTCGTGACTTTACACTATTTAGTCTTCATTTCTTTCATTTGTCTCACTCTCTACTCTTTACATACCTCATCATCGGAGCTATGAGCCAGCGAACGCTTGCGATTCTCAACCATTAGCGTCGAGCTGGAACGCTTCGAATTGGATGATGTCGTGGCACGCTCATCGTATGGCGCCTCCGTGTCCAGGGACGAACTGCAGCCCCGATTCGATAGACGCGATGCACTGGACGACGAACCCACTATACCTCCGCCGGCGATTGTTGATGTTAGCGCCGCCGCTGCCGCTGCAGCTGCCTCGGCAGCGGCTACCGCTGACGGCCCGTTGATCACCTCCAGCTCCTCCTCCGAACTATGCTGATCGTACATGAGATGGGCGCAGGACGACGACGACGATGTCTGATGGTGACACATCATTGCAGCAGCAGCGATCGCAGACGACTCGGACGAGCATGCAGTATCGGTAGTAGGTGAATTAGCATCCGTACAGGAACTCAAGCCTGCCAAAAACATTTTCATTAATGAAACCAGCCAACACTCTATGCAGACGTTACAGAATTGATTAAAATTAGACGTTTCACAGTCATTTGTCAAAATGTTGCTGACAACAAGACATTAATTACGAAACTCAAAGTATGTATCGATATATGTAAATAAATTACAGAATTAACTGCTATTTTAATTCTTGAATATTTCCATTAAATATTAGTTCCGAATGTTAATCTAAACTGATTATTTTTGTTATTCATTCGTATGAAAACATATTGATAAGTTAGTTGCGATTACTGCAAGTGGTTATTGTACAGAATAAAAAGAATCTTACTGTCTCCTATCTTTGAAATACAATCAACTGCTAATAAATAAATATTAAACATAAATAAATTGAATTCTTATTATCTCCTCACTTTGTAACATTTTCAAATGTCGATTAATACTGATATTGTTATCGATAAGATTTACAGTTCAAATTTTGAAATAAGCATCTATCTATCTATCCTTCTTTATTTGCTTAATATAAATTTATTTACTTACTAGTTTCCATATCCACGTCTAAGTGACGTTTGTTTTCCACATCGAGGAGTTCACCATCAGATTCGGTGCCAGAGTCATTCGATTCACGCTGTAAGCACATGAAATAAATTATTTAACACTGCCTCATTTATTTACTATTTATTTTTGTATTTGTATTATTATATTTTGTATAGATATTTATTTGTACGTTTAGCGCCCACCTTTTTACGCAGAAAATTTTTCGATGCCTTTAATGAATTCTCGCGATTTTTGTGCCTGACAAACTTTATCATGATTTTTTGCTGTGTGCTTTGTTTTATTTATTACACATTCCACACGCACTCGCTCACTAGAGCACACACATACGCACACGCCGACACACACGTTCGTGTTTACGCGACGCTGCGCCCTCACACAGAAAAACTTACTACGACGACAACGTCGGCGTCAGCTGCGGCTACGACTGCGACGCCCCCTTTCTGCCACTTTTTGTACGTTTGTGAATATTTGCTTGTATGTGTCTGGGTGGGTGCCCGTGGGGTCCTCTCACTCTAATTCCTACTACTATTACTACATGCTAGTACTTTTTGTGCTGTTACGTTTTACACTCGTTTTCGGCTTCTATTTATTCGCCATCAGTGTATGTATTTTTGTTTGTTATTTTTTGCTTTACTTTGCTTCCTGATTTACGCGAGAGCTCGATTGCGCGCTCACTCACTTGCTTACGCTAACCCTTACTCTCTCGGTCTTTCTCGATGTCTCTTTCTCGTTCGTTCACTGTTGCCGCCTACGCGCGCCTGTTTGGCGCGTGTAAGCGCCGTTTCCTTTTTGTGCAATAATTTCAATCACGTTTCATGCGCGGCGTTTTGTTGTAATCTACACAGCTTTTGCACCACCCACTGCAACAACAACGGCAACAAAGGCAAGAAGAAGAAGGTTGCTACTTTACATATATGTTTATTCGTGCCAAGAGCCGAGACGAGCCAAGACGAGCCGAACCGAACCAAGCCGAGCCGAGCGAGCGCGCACCTTTCGCCGTAACTTATACAGCACGAAATTATCGATTTTCGGTCTCGTATTTGCGGAAGCAAAAGTTCTTCAACAGGATCCCACGACCAGACAGTAGTCGGCAGCAGTGTCAAAGAAAAAAAAAAAAAAAACAAAAAAAGCAGGAAAGCAGTTCTGGCTAGTAAAGTAGTAATAGTATTATGGTAAAGTAGTAATAGTAATACTTAGTTTAAACTTATGCGTATTGATTCACTTATTTGTGGTTGTTTGGTCACTTGTTTTGCACAACATTTGCAAGCAGTTGCATTTTTTTCAGTTGCTGCAATTCTCTCTATGGCAGACTTTTCGGCTCGCCGACTTATTACTACTACGTATTACTATCATCACCCGTCACCGGCTAGCGCTGTGCTCAAACTGAAAAATTATGGCCAAAAAATCTCTGCGCTGGCGCTGGAGCTCTGCTCCGCCGACTGAGGCTGCTGTCGCTGCGCTCTCACTTGCAATTTCTGTATGCCTGTGTGTGTGTGTGTAAACTTTTTGCACTGGTTGACTTGCTGGGTTTGGTTTTATACATGTGTGTGTGTGTATGAGTGTGTGAATAGGTATGCGGGGTGTGGACTAGGGGCCAAACATGCGCGCACAACTCGTGCCACTTCGTACGCTTTCGACGGGTCTTCGGTTGTGGAAATGCAGCGAGTTTAGAGCAGCATGCTCGTAGTATATAGTATTTATGGGCAGAAGAAGCAGCAGCGTCAGCGGTAGTAATGCCAGCCAACGAGGAGCAATGCAACAAAAATAATAAAATAAACACCAGCAGCTTGAAAAAATACCAAAGCGTGCGAAAGTCAATATAAAACACAAAATTATTTGCGATAAAATGTGGAAACACGACATGAAAAGAGAGATGGACACAAATATGGTTGACATGTTCGATTGGCTTTCGTAGTTAGTTGAACACGCTGCACGTTTCAATCACATTCAATTTGCTTTCAATTTACGCGGAAAATACTACGATGATGTCTACGTGCCCCACGAGCACAAACACACATACACATTCGCTCACATACACACATGCGCTCGCACGCTCACACAGAGGCACAGTGACAAGTGCAGTGGAGGAGAGCGCACGACAGTAAAACGTAAACGTCTTTGCAGCCGACGTTTTATCCGGAGCAGAGGCTTCGCTCACCTCCTACTGCTCGACCACGTCGTCGTCTGACTATCGATTCCGCATTGATGTTGCTGTTGTTGTTGCGTCGCCAAGTACTTTTGTTCCATTCATACTGTACACACACATGTATACACGCACACGCATGCACATATGCACAGCGCCTCACGCAGCGAGCGAGCGAGAAAGATTGAGTCTGACGTATGCATATATGCATACTCTTCTTGGTGTGGGTGTTTTGGCTGTGGGGGGCCGCCAAGCAGCACCAGCACCAGCACAGCAGCAGCAGCGACTGCGTGTTGCAGCCTTGTTGGGTTCAGATCTAAATTTAGCATTTGGCTTGCAACTTCGCAAGGATTTCTTTACACTTTTTTCATGCACACACATACGCACACTTACACACATACACGAACCGCAATGCGTGCTGCACGCAAAAACCGTTTGGCAAATATATCAAATTTTTTCCAACTTACTTGAGTCGGTTTTTCCACACAATAATGCAAAATATGAGATTTGTCGTAGTTTTCCCGTGGGATGCGTGGGTGGGTGAGTTGTTTTTGAGTGGGTGTGAGGAATGCTCCTGCGAGAAGAAGCTTGCGAAATGCGAATCAAAACTATGATCCGGACTCTGGACAACAAAACAGCAGCAGCAGCAGCGAGTGTCGAACGATGAATGGGGCTGCTGCTGCTTTGTACTACAATTCAACAGCGGCGGCAACAGCGGCTGCGGCTGCGACCACACCAGCAGCTACAGGCGCGCTGGTTGGGGTGGTAGGTGTTTGTTAGAGCACGCGTCGCGTTTTTGGAGAATTGACAAAACAAGCGCAAGCAATAGATAGAGAGAGAGAGAAAGACACAGAGAGGAGAATGTGAGAGGTTGAGCAATGAGCATTGAGAGAACGTGCCAACGTGCATACAAGGCTAGTTATTTATGTACATATACACACACATGTACGCTTGTGTTTGTGTGTGCGTGCGAAATTGTTGCTATTGTAAGCGCTTTTACGCCAACTACAAAATCCAGAACGCTCAGGTCTGGGATGCTGGTGGTGCGCTCTCTTTGCTTTCTCTCTCTCTGGCGCTCTCAGTCTATTGCATGTTTGTGCGTGGCTTGCAAAAAAGGCAACCCAATAGACATTTCTCTAGACATCTAATGCAATTAACTTTTCAATGTCAAGTCGCGACGCGCACCCTCCATACCATATACACACACATAGCACAGCACAGACAGCGTGGCTTTCTATTACATTTCACTATAAAACGGCGCATTGCACACACTACCCCACCTACTACTAACTTACCTGCACAAGTTGCTTAGTTTCCACTGCACGTCATCCCTTCATCATAACTGTTTGAGCTATCGGCTGCGTTGATGATTTGCTTTTCAATTGGCTTCAGTTTGTGGTCTGATATGAACGTATTGTCCAAAACGAAAAGCAAGAGTGTGCTATCGGAGTGTGAGTGGGTGAGCACGATAGTGGGGGCTGTCAAACCAGCTGAGCGACAATGGAAGAGGCAACACGAAACGCGAGTGTAGTTTATGACGTCATTAGTGACCCTGCTGGTGCAAAATACTCGAAGCTTGATCAAGTATCATGGAACTATAGCATTGAGCCTTTTGACGTTCAGCATACGGAATTTTAAATTGGATGTTAAAAAGAAATATTAACCCAGAAAAAAAATGTAGATATGTAAAAAATTTAGATATATATAACTTAATAATATAAATAAAATATAAAAAATTTATAGTTTGTTTTGTTGGTTTACTCCAGCGAGAAATTTAACAATAAATGTTTTGGCTATACCGTATTTCAGAAGATAAATTTGAGCTTTTTTTTAAACGTAAAAAAAATTTTAATGCAAAAACGCAGGCGCCCCACAATAACAAAATCGAGATAATTCTATCATCGACTCTTCGAGATAAACATAGAACAGCCAAACAGTGTGTGTATTAAAATGTTGTTTACCTACAATAGGCATAATAAAAATGTACCGTTTACAGTTACTACGAGAGAGAAACACGATTTTAGAGAAAAGTAAAAGTAGATTCTTTCTGAGTGCAGCTCTGAGCAATGTATCGATACTTTGTCATTCCTCGAGCCGCCCTAATCGAAATTCAAATATTAAAACAGGTATTCTTGTCTGTGATAAACTTTATTATGAATATAGAAAAGAATCTATAAATAAATTGCATAAATAATAAAAGTATACATGAATTAATAGACTTAGCATAGGTTTGCATATAATATAATTAGCTAATACGAGTACATAGGTATGCAAAAGAGTCTACTTAACTAATTTAATAGAACATTTTGTGCACAGAAATTCCTTTATATTTCTACCATTTTACTTTTGTACACTTAAAAGAGCTTTAGGAATTTCTGTGCACTCCGTGAACATATAGACAATCAATTAAAATATATACATAAGAGTAATTAGAATAATTTTGCGGCCTAAGAGCAATAAAAAGTTTGCTAACTTGCCACGCCTAATGCATGTGAGCTCTAAAAATTTAAGTCTTAAGTAAATATTACTTATTCCGACTAAATGGGCAAGCCATTTCTTCGTATATAATTCTTTTCCTTTTCTGTTCATTGTGTATAATAATATAAATATATGTATATATGCATAGAAACTTTACAGCTTGGCTACAAACTAATGTCTTCCAGTTTTTTTAATATACAATCTTTTTAAAGTGGAAATTCTGTATGTCTGTAAATCTCAATCTTGTGCGGTAGAAACTACTATAACTTGTGCGGATGTGGTGGGTTTTTCTCTTGGCTCGATCATGAACGAAATCTTTTTATTACTTTTCGTTTTTGAGCGGCATGCCCTCCTCCTGGGCCACATCACCAATCTTTTTGCGCTCTGGTGGATTATTCCAGGACTGCAGTTCGCCAGTGCCCAGGATAACAAAGACAACAGCGGCCGAGATGTAGGTTCCAGCCAAAATCCAAAATACAATTTGCCATTGATGGAACGAGGGCTAAGGATGAGAAAATTGAGTTGATATAATTAGATTATATTTATTAATTAATATTATAGTTCACATACGTTATCAAAGGTCAGCGCACCAACCATCCAAGTGGACAAGAAGCCGCCAAAGGAGGACAAGGAGTTAGCCATGCCAAAAATAGTGCCACTAAAGTTGGGCGCAATGTCCAGACCGTTGCCCAAATAGCCAGCAGTAACAGCGCCATGGGCGAATAGGGCGAGCGTAAAGATGGCCACCGACCAGGTAGCATCCATGCCGAGGAACACCTGAGCTGTCATCAGCAGACCCGGTGTAACGAGAGCTGCATAAGGGAATAAAAAAAATTATGTGTTAAAGTTAAGTTAAGGCAAAGATTACGCTTTGTAAAACCTACCGAAAGTCGTGAAGAGCTTCCGTGTTGCTGTCGTACTCAAGGTGCCCTTCTGACGCAGATAATCGGCCAGGTAGGATGAGGCCACAGCCATCACATATTTGCCTAGATAGGGCAGCGAAGAGAACAAACCATTCTGCAAGATAATGAATTTATATTAATATCCAATTCAAATTATACGAAGTAAACCTCCAAAAACTTACCTTCTTAATGTCAAAGTGCAGAATCTTGGACATAAATGTGGGCAGCTGATTAATGACCGTGAAGAAGCCGAACACAGACAGACCGTGTGTTATGATAATAGCCCAAACAGCAGGCGAGCAGAGCAGCTGACCCCAAGGCACATAGCTGGGACGCTTCTTGGATGTAGATGTACCGATGGCTTCCTCAATTTCGCGGCGCTCCTCGTCCGAGATACGAGGATGTGTCGCGGGCGTCTCATATACAAACGTGAACCAGCACACAGACCACAGCAGACCCACAGCGCCCGTCAAATAGAAGACACTGGCCCAGCCGCAGACAGAGATCAAATAGCCACAGATGGGCATCGTAATGGCAGCGCCAAGCGAAGAGGCTGTAAAGGTAAAGGGAAAGGTTAACATTCAGAACAGAATGAGAATAAAAAGAAGCCAAGCCCTTTGCTGCCACTCACCCATCATATTGGACATGAACTTAGAGCGATCCATGGGCGGAATCCAGACGGCGGCAACGGGATGTATGGCCGGCCAGGACGCGCCCAGCATGAAGCCAAGTGCCACACGCACCACAATCAACATAACATAGCTCATATGCGCCGCCAGCGGCGTTATCAGAGTCAACAAACTGGCCCATAGCATGGAATGGCCAAAGACACGGCGACCGCCAATCAGTTCAGCCAGACGACCGCCGGGCAGCTCGGTGAGCACATAGCCCCAGAAGAAACAGCCAAGCACAAAATTCGTTTGGTAAGTGTCCCAGGGAAAGCGCTCCTCGTAAACAGTAACGCCATCGCTGGTGGTGGTATTGCTGAGGATGCCCTCACCGCTGCTGATAGTCCCCGTCAGAGTATTATTGCCTGCTAGGCTGGAATTGCCGGACATGTGTGTTGTGATATTTGGCATAACCATGTCCACAATGGCAATAGTTAGGTTGACTGAAAAGGTAAAGAATGATATCATTAGTATATATTACTTAATGTATATATTATTGTATAGTCACTTACCTCGTAGCGCATAGTTCAGCATGAAGCCGAGCATAGTCAGCAGATTCAAGACTTGGCGGCATGATAGCATGTCTGCAAGAAAGCAAAGAAGAAGAAATTAGTGAACAATTAAAAATGATATAGCGGGAAATATGCTAAATAATTAAATAACTAAAGTAGATACGAAAATAAATATTAAAAAATCATAAATTAATATTATATAACTTTGAATATTTCGATTATTTGAAAGTCTGCTAAATCTAGAGGTCATTCACAAAATCATCTAATACAATAAATCTCAGCTGAGTTTCGGGTGGTCTGAATATTATCAAAATATACATATAAGTATGTATATAAACAACAAATTAAAACGTTCTATATTTGACCTGATGGCGCGTGTTTGGGAAAATTCCTAGAGCCCTGTTCATGGGTGATAAGAAATGCTGGGGAGCTATGGAAGCAAATCGAGGATCGGAAGTTCGTTTTGTCAAGCACATCAGGAGAGCCGATGCAAACTGGTTTACAAATCAATTGAACTGGTTTTTCGAATTTTTATTATTATTATTTTTTTTTAATTTAATTTTTTTTTTTACATTTTGCTTAAGAGTCTTTAGATAGGTTTACCTGGAACTATCGTACGTTGTTTACAAAACTGATGTAATACGTTGTTTTCATTGCATGTCTCTCGGGGCTTTGGTGCTGCTTTTGCGATAAGCGCATTTATTAACTTTAATTAATGATGCGATAAAACTCATTAGCAATCTAACTGTCAGTGTTTGACCTCAATACAACTTTAATAACCATACAAAATTGCACATCAATTTGATTTGCCCAGACACCAGATACCCAAGTAGGTGCCGCACGTAAAAAGAAACAAATTAAGGCTATTAAATTACAAACATTTCACCTTATAGCCGTCCACTTTATCAGGATGTTAAACACATTTAACATGCTGATAAACTCATTTAACATGATCATTATCATTGTCAACTGCAAAGCGATCCGCGCGTTTCGTTTCGTTTTTTTTTTTTTTTTTTTCTTCTCAGCTCGTTAGTTATTAAAATGAAATTTTGCCAAAGTGCATTGAGCCGCAAGGAAAAGGCGGAAAAGATACATAAGTGGAATTGGAATCGAACGAATTTTGTATATCCTATAGCATATTTATAAGTGAATATATCAGAGAGTAGAGTGTACTTTTAGAAGGTATAAAATTAATACCAAAGAAAAACACGCTTTTTAAAGAAAATATATGATCGTATTTAATATATTTTTAGTTTATTTTTATGATTTTATTTTTGTTTATTTTAATTTCTTTTTGAAAAGCTGTTGATGCTGATATTTTTTCTAGTATATAAAATTAAATTATAAATTATAAAAAGAATAAGAATTATAAAAGATCTTTTTTATCAAGAATTTATACAAATATCTTCAGCCTCATAATGCTTAAATTAAAATAAATACATTTTTATAAACTGCTCTATGTCAGTTCTGTTTTCATTCTACTTTCCAGTCTCTCAATTCTCCACAGCTTGTTACTTTTTGATTTGAGGCAACGCAATACCCGTTTTACGACGGACTTACACTATATTAATAATAAACTGCATTAATTTGGAATGCCATTGAACTCCGGGTCGCAGAGGCGTCCAACTTTAATTTGCGGTATTTGCGCGCGTGCATACATTTAATACACTTTTTCTCCTGTTTCTTTATTTTATTTTATTTTATTTATTTATTTATTTTTTTTTTAAAGCTGATGTCAGGCAACAAAGTCGCTTTAAAATGCAGTCAGCCCAATCAAAGCGGGCCGAGAAAGCTGTTTACTTATAATTAAATAATAAATAATTATCAATGGGAAGTACAGCTCAGTTCGGCTCCCCTCTACTTAACTTATCGCATGCCATGTCTAGCACCTGTCTAGCCAAGCCACGCCCACCTGTCGCATTTATTTAATAAGACCTGTATCTCAGTGCGAGATATCTATACAAAAGAAACTTGTTGAACATATTCCAAAAGTTTGTTAGATGTCTAGCGGATATTTTTTAATGTTTTTGTTGTTATTTTGATTTGATTTTATATTTAATTAAAAGAAGATAATCATATAATTAGCTGTATATGTTTAACTGTAAAATGTCAAATGCTAATGCTCTTAGACCAGTTTTTATGAATTCTTTCCGCAGTGGAGCACCCGCAACGACCTTCATAATGTTCTTTCAAATTTGTATTTTGTGCTATTGATTATTTCGAGAAGTATATAAACAATTAAATTTTTGAAATTCGTAATTCAGATTTTAAGGCTTTAATTGGCTTTGCATGCTCAAGATCGTTCGATTTGGAGCTTAACGTCATGGAAAACTTTGGCTGAATGGCACGACCAAAAGCAATATGAATTATAGTATTCATCATTTCTTCTATATAAATCATGACACTTTAAATCAATGCTAAGTGAGCGTGTCCCTCTCTTCGAAAGCGCTTCCATAGACTCTGATAAGCGCACGATTCAAGGAACAAAATAAATATATATACGTATTTATAGCGCTTTGATCCGAAAGCCGATTTACAGCAGCTATAAATAATATTGAGATACGAGTATATTCATATATATATAGATTATATTGGTCTAGACCGGAAATAGCCAAAATCAATTAATTTGATATTTTTTCAATGTTTACTCAAAGAGAAGTTTTAAATTTTTATATTGAAGTGAAATGCAAATTATATTAGTAAAAGTCTTATAAAAAGTTATTTTACAAAATTATTTATTTTAACTACTAAAAATGTTAACGCCTTCCGAGAATTCGCGGTGTTCTCAGTCTTTAGGCGTGGTTTTGTTTTTGACTCTTTTCCATACAGAATTTTAGTACTTTTTTTTGATTAATTGTTGTTCAAAGCATTTTTAATGGCTTTTGTTGTATTAAGTTGAAAAACAAGATCCGGTCATAACTAAATATTTGTCATGTGCAAATAAATTAAATGAAGGTTGAACTTTGTGTTTTACATACAACAGTGATAAAAACCGGTTTCAAAACAAAACAAATACAAATTAAAATTTTAATAAAAATTAAAAAAAAAAATAAGACAAATTTCTCATTAATTTTCAGAGACTTCTGGCTAAGAAACAAACAAAAAAGTATATATTAAATAAATGTCATTTAAGTCCTTTTTTTGTTTGTTATTAGCTTTCGTTTTTAAGCCCGACTACAAATTTACTTAAGCTCAAAAAAAAAGATGCTAAAGCGATAAACAAGTTGTTTAATCTGAAATGACTTCGAGCATAACAAAAAGGTTTAAGAATAGCTCACACACACACATAAACGAAGTTCATTAAGAAAACATCAAAAAGTTCGTAGAAGAAGAAGCAGAAGACAAAAATAATACAAAACGAAATGTTTTGAGGGCAAACGTGATACTAAAAATTATTTTTTATGCTAATTTCAGTCGCAGCATGTGAATATTCAGTTTCAAGCTAAGAATTCGAGTCATTCCCAGAGAGTACAAAAAATGACAAAATATTTTACATTTGTAAATACAAAAATTTATAAAAAAATTCGCAGTGTTTTTGACCGCGCGCAAAATGTTTGTCAATAATTTTTCAGTCAATTTGCATTTCCGGCAATTTCATAATATATATCTGAGAATTAATTGAATTGAAAATTGAGCGGGTATTTTGAATTATTTATGAAAAGTGCAACAGATAATTGAAAAGATATTTAAATTTATATACATCATATATTTGATATATAAAAGAATACTTTTGAGTATCTGTGAGGCACATTTATCTGAGTATCTGAAGTTATTCTGATCCAATTTCATTATTTTCTTAGGAATTTTAGTTTTAAACAAATATTTTTATTTTGTATATGCTTCACTTCCTTGGCGCAATAAAGCTCAAAAATAAGAAAAAAAAAATATAAATGCCGGTCACTGGGTGCATCTGCTTCAATGCTCTCTCTATATATACATATATCTATGTATCTATTCATCTCTCTCTCTCTCTCTCTCTCTCTCCATCTCTCTCTATCGCTCTCTCTCTCTCTCTCCCTCTCCTTTCCCCCCCCCCCCCCTCTCACTCACTCTATATTCCTTTAATTTTGAGTGCGTTGTTTCTTGACCTTCAAAGTTAGATATACCTATATATACAGGTTAAAATTATGAAGAATATGTTTGTATATATACCACAAAAACAAATAATGAATCGACCGACTGTGACCATTATTATGTGGTATATAAAAACGTGTGGCATTTATCCAAAGGCCCATGTGATCCTATGTTTTTTTCCAACCGAAAGCAATATCGACGTCAGAGTTTTAGCTATACTTTTGTCAGCTTGCCAATATGCTTGCTGTATCTGTATATATATATTTATAACTGTATAGCTGTATATCTGTGTATCTAGCGCTAAGTTCATGAAGGCGCGGCCAAATCACGAGTTAACTTTTCCAGCTATATAGTACATATACCTACGTTATATATAACGTTACAGTTTGTTTGCCATAAAAGTGGCTTTTCATTCCACTCGCATTTCTAGCTGTCGAACTGACTGAACTGCATGAATGTCTGTCCGTCGTCTTGTCTGTCAATTGTTGGCACTGTTGTTGACTCGCCTTCCAGCTGCAATTAATAGCTTGTCAACTCGGTTAACTTGTAGATACACTTCCGTTTACAATGTTTTGCTGCTAACTGATTTTCCAATGAACAATTTTACGGAACTGGCCTTGCTTGGAGCACATTGCTTTTTTTTACGAATTTTTATAGACCAATTACGAGAATTGGCTTAAAATGGAATTATGAAATTGTTGTCCACATTTGCGATTATACCCAAAAATGGAAACGATTCTCTTTAAAAGCTGACAACAATTTGTATAGATTTTTCTAGATTTTATTTCCAAAAATATTGTTTCAATTCCATATTTATATTATTGCCTTTTCAATATTTAATCAACTTTCTTCAAAAATTATATAATCTATATTTATCGATATCACAATTAATTGATTAGATATATAGATTCCATTCATATAAATGTGTTTATTAATACTTTACATGCTCTCTAACTATAGTCGAACATAATTACAGGGTATCAGCAACCCGGACACTGTCGCCCACACACCAATTGTTGGCTGTTTCAATGGCTTTGTCATTTAAAGAGTTGGACTTTAAGAGCACATTAAATTGAATGCAATTCGAGGCCAATTGTTAAGTATAGGCAGGAAATTCACTTTTCATCAGCTCTTATCAAAGTTGCATTGATTATGGCTTTATGTACTTATAATATATACTACATACAATGTCAAGCTTAATTTGATGACAATTGTGCAGACAGAGAGATGCGCATTGTTGCCTTTAACATTGTCCTAGTTTCATTCCTGCGGGTAAATTCCATGACGAACATGGAAATCATCTTTTTATACTCAAGCTACTATCAAGAGATTGTTGTTGCTACATATTGGTTGAATGTTGCACTTGTCGCGCTTTAGTACAAAGTGCAATAGGGAAAATCTCAGCCGATGACAGCCGGCATGGCACGGCAACAATATACAAATCGTATCTGATTTATGAACGCAATTAAGTCGAGCTGCTGATAAGACGTGAACATTTTGCAGTCGACTGCAATGCTCAAATCAGCTGAATATGATGTCCCTGAATGTTAATTCAGTTAAAATTCGTTGTATAAGGAAATATGTAAATGATATGTTAACAAATTATCAGAGAGTGTCAATGAATGACTTTTGTAATTAGATATAGGCTTATACATATATGTATATGTGTATATGTAGTATATAGTCTGAGCTCATCCATTTCCGCAGTAGATACTAAGCGCAAAATGTAAGTGCCACGCCCATTATAACCGCAAAGTGTGATGCATCATAAATATATATGTACATATACCTGATATTTATAGTGTATCAAATTGTATACCAAATGTTTCTTAAACATTTCACATAACACATATATATATGCACTTTATTTAGATAGTACGCTAATCACTCTTTATTCTAGTCATTAATTGCCTTTTAAGTAAATTGTATTCTCGTTTTAATTCAGTTTCTAAATAAATTACTTAAATTGCTTATCGCTTGGCTACTACAAAGTTAGTTCACGTTTTGCGTCTACAACAACAGAAACTACTTTCAGCACTTATTTATATATTTATATTTTTTTTAACTCGTCATTTGTTTGTGCTTATTATACAAATTCTCAGAGAATGGGGGCTCGTCTGTTAGCTATACGCAATTATTACAAAAAAAAAAAAAAAAAAAAAAAAAAAAAAAAAAAACAGCTAACTTATTATGCCGACGTGCAAACACAATTTGCGATTACGAGCGCTGAAATTTATTTTTGGTAATTTGAGATTTTTCCACAGCGAAATAAAAAATTGTTTTTATAAATATATAGAATTAAAGAATCGTATATATACATATGTAGGCATACATATAAACATATATAAACTAATTAATGAATGACATTTGTGGGCCATTGCCAATTTGATGGCACTACTCTTGGTAACAAGCACAAAATGTTATTGAATGAAACATGAGATCAACCAGAGAAGGAGAGTAAAAGAAAGAGAGAGAGAGAGAGAACGGCATATATTGACCTTTAGATACCCTGTGGACAATACGAAATCAACTTAATGAGCTTTTGTGTAATGTACATTTGATATGATAGTACTAAAACATGAAATATCATTAGGTAAGAAGTTAAGCTGATCTCTAAGATACCCTGTAGTTAATCAATTCTAAGTGTTTTATTATAAAGTTCGAATTTGGTATTTATAAATACTAAAATAAATTCAATAAATATAATATCCGTAAGTTTCTCTCTTTCTCCCACTCTTTCTCTCTGTCTACTTTACAGGGTATGACTAGACAAATGCTGTACGCTTAAGTCAGACACGGGGGCCTGCCAGATGAAATCTATTTACAAGTATTGACATAAACAAAAACTTATATAGACTTGGCTTATCGGACCAAGTCAGACTTGTGTACGCCGGAGCAGGGCCAGAGCCCGTAGACCGTAGACCGTTGAGACAGAGACATCGGAATAGGTTCAAAGTCGGCTAGCCTGTTGCATGTGCGGCACATTTGTATTAAATATTTATTTTATTCACTCATTTGATTTGATTAAATTAAACGATCAGTGACCGGACGGCAGTCTTGAACTTTCGGGTCGATGCGATCCATGTGCGACGTTTAATTGCTACAAAAGTGTGCCACGGACCGGAAATAACTAGCATGAAATTATGTAGAGCCGAGATTGCAGACTGAATACTGACAATGCTTGCTGACAGGTTTCAGTTGCTATCGATTCGCATTGTAAGAGCAATTGCAAAATTCAGACAACAAGAAAATGTAATTACTTTATAAAGCTGAGACAATAGCAATGAATGCGCGTTCAAGTAGCTAAACAACAACTTCCAAGTTCCAAGAAACTAATTAACGTCAATTTAAAATAAAAAAAAATTTATTTTCCATTTTTCATGCAGCACAAAAAAAAAAAAAAACAAAACTTGAATCCACTTAATAAAGGCGCATGAAAACAAATTATCGTAAAAGCAGAAAAAACAAAAGCTACTTAAAAATGGCAATTGTCTGGCAAAAAAAAAAAAAAAAAAAGTGTTTATAATGCCATTAATTATACTGTAAAAAGAACTTCAATTTCTGTGAGATTAGTCACAGCAAATTTGTATTAAATTGTATATAGAATATATATCTATATATGAGAGTGTTAATAAAATATGTCATTTTTAGCATTGCTTTGAGTTGAGTCGTTTGTTCTGTGTGTTTTACCCGCTGCTTCTGTTGCTAAGATCGAACCTTATCAGGGCTTGACAACTTGACTAGAACGTGGCATTTCATTTACATTGAAAGCGAAACTTGTTTATAGCTAATTTAATTATTTATTGAAAATAACAAATATTAATTGCCAACAACTAAAGTCTCATTTAGAATAATAATTTTTAGATATTTTCATAAATAATTTGCAGGCAGCAGAAAATATGTAAAATTAATATGAAATAAAATTTAATTTAAATAAAAATTTTATTTCTTTCATATCTTTATATACAAAAAAAATAAATAAATAAATAAAATAATAATAAAAAATAATTAAAATAAATAAATATATTCTAATTTGTATTGTTTTGCTTTGGCTTTTTATCTACATCTTGTCACTTGCATATATGTATGTATGTATTATTTATATATATATATTACTTAACTGGAACGGCCTTCGCTTATGAAAAATGCATTGGCAATGCTGAATGCACATATTGAGTCATATATCTATGGCCATTACACCTATTACTATTTATTTATTTCTGCCTTCGAGCTGCTTAGCCAAGTGCAGGGCCACAGAATAATCAAGTGCTTATGCTGCGCATTTCTGATTGAATCGCAATTTGATTGACGTGGGCGGGCGTTAGGAAAAACAAGCTGTACAAACTTGTTGCTTAAATACTCTATTAGAGGGTATTATGAATATGTCATGGAATATGTGTGACATAAGTTATATTTATATAACCTTAAAGTAACTTCTTAGGGTATTTTAGATCTGTTTCTATTGCCGAACTATAAATATATACGCTATTCGAATACCCTCTATTTGAAAAATGAAATCCATAGTACAATCATTCCATAGTCAGTTTCGCTATAACAATCATAATATTATGTAGAGTATTTTCTCAGTATTTATCTCACTTATTTCTAGTGTTTCATTGCAAACTGGAAAGAGTCTATATATATAGACAATTAGCATAATTAAATACTATTCGCTTTTATTAATCATTCATTGAAGGACAATATGTTAATATATGCCATCAACAACTCGTGTGACTTGAAGCGTGCAGCCGCCTTCCTGTCCCCTTTTATCAATTGTTTTCACACCTGCCATTTGGGATTTATTTTTAGCCATGCTAATTGGCAAATTTAATATTTGATTAGCACATTTCGCTTATCTAATGGGTACGAGCTATATCCAACAATCATATCATGTGCGCTCAACCATTCAACACTGGCCATCGGCCATTGTCTTTGAAGCCTCTGCTCTCGAGCTCTGTCTGCCTGCTGCGCTGAATCGGCACAAAGTGCTAAAAAAGCTAAAAACTCAAATGGCTAACGCTGATTCGGCTATTAGCGTTTTATTATTATGGTATTGTTTACTTCGTCAATTTTTTTCTGAAGCGTAATTTTATGACAAATTGAAGCAACAATTAGAAGAAACAAAAACTTTAATGACAACGCCGCTGCACAGTGGTGTCAAAGTCGCATTTCTGTATGGCTCTCTTGGCTTGATTGTTATTGCTGTGTTCTGGCTGCGGATTCCACTGTGGCATTGACACTATTGTAGTAGAACTCGAGTGGCCTGCACTGGCCCAACCCAAGCCGGCCAGCAAATGGAGCAAATTGCGAATGTGTGCTCAGCAGGCGTGACTCTGATAATTTGTTTGCATTTGTTATTGTTGTTGCCTATTTATGACAAATCCTCGAAATGTCACAACAATGGCGTCATAAGGGCCAGCTCAATGACAACAGCAACAGCAACAGAAAGAAGACACAGAATGATGATGATGTTATACGATTTATTATGGCAACGCCCAAGCTAATGAAATATAGCCGATGATGGCATAACTAATATTTAATATTTATCAAGGATTGACGTAAGCTGCGCTTGGGCTTACAATCACACCTTGACAGCCAATGAAATTACTTAGGAATTTATGGGAATTCCATAATTCATATACTATTATATATGAACTATTTATGATAAGAAAAAAATTATGAAATAGACTGATTGAAAGTAATTTAAGCATAGCATAAATAAATATTTGTTGTAATCGTAATCTCATCGAAATTCTTTTTGATATTTTAATATTTTTATTTTTATTATTTGTTTAATTTTTAGAAATAATCCTGAACTTCCAAATAATTTATAAAAAAAAAGAAAGAAAATTAAAAATTACCGTGTACGTTTATTATTTTTAAATGAACTTTTTTTATGCAACAAAAACATTTGTTTTGTTTTAGTTAACATAGAACAGCTGTATACCAATTTAACATATCTAACTACTTAGCATGCAAACGAATTCTAGCAACGAAACTAGAAACGGAAATTGAGCACAAAAACTGAATCGAAACGCAATTAAACTAAGAGAATAATCTTTAAAATAGAGTTCAATTTGTGTTTACTCAAGCGCAACACTCAATTGATTTGTAACCTCAATTAAACTTGTTCCATTTGACACCAATCGAGCACTGTCAACAGTTGCAAAAAAAAGTCGCTTTATAGCCCATATATGCATGCCTATATTGAGTGAGGGCCGGTCCCCTATTCAATCAATTTGTTTATAACTGAATTTTAAATGCGTGTTATTTGTTGCGTTAATTGAAAATAGTTTTTCTTTTCTCTCTCCCTCTCTCTCTCTCTCTCTCTCAGTTTATCAGAAAAGGGGCTCGACTTGTCGTTAAAGGGGTATGGTCAATAAAATTGTTATTTGTACTTACTTTGTACTCTGTGCAGACCGCGTTTCTCTGTATTGGACATGGTGCTGGCGCTGGGGTGAACTGTAAATGAATGAAAGAGGGAATAATGAATTTTTAATTGAAAGATAGTTTACATAGATGACAGATGGGCATGGAAAGTGTCATGTGATATGCAAGTGCGTGTGATATGGGGACAAGTCGATAAATGTTATTACTTATGGTCTTTATAATAATTAAAAGTTTTTGGTTTTTTTTTTCAATAATCATATGGCATTATATCTTATCTTATCTTATCTCTGCTCACACTGTCTCGTGTATGCAAAGCAAGAAACGAAAACGTGCGCATTTTTCATGAATGATATGAAATCGTTAATGAGCATCTTCAGTGCAAGTCGATAAGCTCGAAGCGATAAGAAGAAGAAGTACAAAATAGGTGCACATGACTCAGAGTCAAAAGGAAACTTGGAAGATAATATGGAAGCACCTGATAGATAAAGATAGCAGCGCCAGGCTGCTTGGCTCATTCATAAAAAAATTAGTACTAAAAAAAAAAATTCCGGCAGACCAAATGCTCGGGTTCAGAGTCTGATTCCTAAGACTGCTTATCATGAGTAGATTTTCTATTACTTTAGAATTTGCGACCTAAAATAAAAATCAGGCACTAAATTAACGTACACCCGTTTAGACTCTAAAGCCATTAATCTAATTGTTATCTGCGTAAGAATTGAGAAATCACACCTGCAGACATTATGCGTAGGTGAAATAGATAATGCTGAATCATTATAAAGTTAAAAATATATGGGGAATAACTCTAATAATAAGGTATATGTAAATATTTTAAACAATAATGAGATAATGATAGCCGATAAGTCTAGCTGTAATATAATACTTAAAAATGATATTTAGGTGAACTTAAATATAGTTGGAAGCTAAAATTAATTATTAACTAAATTTAAAAAAAAAATAATGAAAATAAAACCATTACAAAATATATATTTCAAATAGTGTTATCTTTTCATAGATATATCAATCTAAATATACAAATAAGCTCTAAAAATAGCTTTCAAAAATATTTAGCAGGAAGATTCTAAAAATAATTTACCCCTAAATATATTTTATTTATAAATAAATGCATGATTGCTTTAATTGTTAGATGCTCATTTATATTATTTAGTCAAAAATATTTTCCATATATCTTATCTTATCTTATATTATCTTCTTTCATTGTATTAAAAGTTTTTTACAAATTTTATTTGAACTATATTGCAATTTTATTTCGTACAAGACAACACTTTTTCGCACAGTGTATATGTGTATGCAAATAATGTATTGCACATGTTCAACAGCAGACTGCATAATAATCAGTGTCAAGTTCTAAGCCTTAGCAACCCAACCAGACCAACCCAACCAATCCAGCCCATTCAATCAACACATACATGTGTGCTATCAAAGCCATAGCAAGCCTTTAAAAAACACTAGTTAAGTTAATTTGAATAGAGTGCAAATATTTGGCAACAAACCCCCAGTCAAGTTGTCCATGTGTGAGGGTGGATACGGAGCCCCTACATATATCTATTGGTAACTGTAACTGTCTGTGTTGTTGTCCCTCTTTATAACGATTCACGTCCTCTGCGTGTTCCTATGTTATTAGCCGCATAAAATGTGGCGTCTCCTCCCATATAATTAAATATACATACATATATATTTCTATACATATATGTATGTCTGTCCAAATGTGTGAGTTGGGCATTGGCTATATACGACATATGTCTGTATATTTATATAAGACGATTGAGGCATGCCCCACTTGTTCATTGCTCAATCGTACGTCATTTGCTGACTAACCAGACTCAATGCTCTCATCTATGTATATACAAATATACAAAAATCTAACTAGTAAATACATATTAGTTCATAAGTATTATATTTTGTATTGCTATAGCTATTGTAAGCTAATCAGAAATTTAGTGAAAATATTTACTTTATTTATTTTTACTTGATAAATTCTTAGACCTACAAATTGCACTTTCAAAAGAATTATTGGCTTTTTTAATTATTTATCTTATCTACAATATTGTAAAATATCTTATTGATTTTTAAGAATTTCTACTGTTAAAACTTTCAAATAGTAAAATGCTTTTAAATTTTCAATTCAAAATAGTTTTCAAAAAGTTTTATGTTACAATTTTTTAAATACATTATTTTGGATTTTTAAATTTTTATATTTATAAATTGATAAAAGCCTAGCTTCGAAATTTAAAGAATATTATTTGTTTTTGTTTTTTTTTTTTAGCAAATGCTTCGAATAAAAACTGCGCATAAAATTTGTTTCCTGGAAGTCATGAGATTTTTGAAAGCCCATTTTTTTTTACGGAACTCACCTTGAACTTAAAGAAACGTAAATAATGTACAGTTAATTATGTAATTAGCGCTGCACTCTCCGATTAGCGGCTTACACAATGTATTTACTAGTAATTTCCAGATATTAAACAAAGCGTAAAACAAAACGCGCGTCAAACGAAATGCACGCGCGTTTATTGTGATTGTTTTTTGTTTTTTTTTTTTTTGCGAATGATTACAAGAAAAAGGATTTGTTTTTGTTTTTCGATGTCACTGTCACACACACAAACATGAACAGCTATGCATACGTTCTAATACACCAATACACGCACACACTCAAACACACGAGTTGCACTAATTAAACACACATAACAGTAGTTTTGGCTGTTTCTTCTTTGTCTCCACTTTTCGTTTCTTCGTGGGATTTTAGTTTTTTGAGTGTCGTCTGCTTTAGTTTGAAAATTCTTAGCGGCAGCTGTTTGTTTTATTTAAAATGGCACATTGAGCGCAGCGCATGCGCAGGCAAAATTTGTGATTTTCTAAATGCGAGAATTAAGCAAAATAATATATTTCAAACAGTTGGCGGCTGTTAGTCTCTGCGCCTCTGGCTCTTTGCCTTTCTGTCTGCTGCTTAATTCTCTTTAGTTATTTTTGCTTATGTCGTCGCTAGTCGTTGCCTGCACCTTCTGCCAGCTGCTTGACACTCCGATTGTTGGAACTAAACTGAAAATGTTGCCTGCGCGACAGCCGCTTTTTCTTTGCTTCATGCGACGCGCCAGCGCTGTTGACGTCGACGCTAGCGCTGACGCAGACGCTGATGCTCACAACATTGGTTCGATGTTCGGTTCAATGGGTCCGTTTTTACAATGGATCGCGAATGAATGTGTATTGGTGCTGCTTGTGCTGTCGCTGCCGCCACCGCTGCTACTGCGATTGCTGCTGCTGTCGTCGTTGTTGTTTTTGTTGTTGTCGTCGTGGGATGCAAAATTCAAATTTTTTCGTGCTGTTTGTTTTATTTTTGTGTTGTACCTTTTCAGTTGCTCTGAATCCAAAGCGGAAAATAGAGGGTATGATGGGTTTGTATAATTGCTAAATGATTCAATGAATGAATAAATGAATACATAATAATGTTTTGTATATATTATTAAAACTTGTATAGAAACATCTTTAAGAAAATATAATGGGCAATAGTTTTTGAAACAGTTACAATGCCTAACAAAGACAATTTATTTACAGGATAATATCTTCTTTTAGTAAAAGAAAGTATGTGAAAGGAGTCACATCAGTTCTAGGATATGTTTCAGTCGTTCCTTGCCCAACTATGTCTTTCCAACCTACATAGTTGAGCTCACGCGTATAGCGTCAGCGATAACAATTCGAACTGTAATCAACAATTATCCAGATACAATCGATGCAATTTAAATCGATTCGAAATAAAGAAAAAAAAACTTTGTTTTTTCTTTTAGGGAAGAGACTTCCGCATACTATATTGAAAACTACAGTCGAGTGTAGTGAAATGTTGGTGTTTGTGTGCTGTGTCATATGGAGAATCGTATCCAGCGTTCCATGACACTGGGACGATGAATCAAAGCGGGATCTTCTTCGAAAATGGCTGAAAACTTCTCGGGGAAGCTCTCTTTCAGGCACTTGAGCACCGTGTTGGTAAGATAGTAACGGGACAGCCAGTGGCACTCGCAGGGCGGTTGGCAGTCAAGGCAGACATTTTCGATGGCGAGACACCTGCTGCGCGCCGAGCTTATCAAGGGATTGGATAAAACACTTAGACGCCACGGCAAACGGATATCATTCGGAGTCCAACAGCAGTCACAGGGCGGGATGCAATGAGAGCACTTCGATTCATCTACGAATTCCGACTTTTCCACATGTACGGGCGGATGCGATGCCGGCTTTTGTCGCGATGACACCAATACCGTATATTTCCTCTGTCGCTCCCGTGCTAACCACAGCCTCAGCAAATCCCAATGCTCCAGGTCGGGTGAACGCTCCTCGAGCAGCAGCAAGCGCTTGTACAGATCCGATCGACGCACTGCATCATAATTGAGGCCCGTCTGCGTATGCCACAGCAAGTATAGCTCGTTGGGTCTCTCCTCTGGCAGCGACACGTCGCTCGAGTATTTCGTCAGCTGGAAATGGAACAGCATCCGTATGCCATACGTAATGTGCTTAATATGCTCAAAGTCCTTGATATTCATCGCCGACAATGCAGCGGCGTCCACCAACAACAGTTTCCTGCCCGAGATCATGTTCACCTCAAAAGTAGACTATTGAAAGGGAAGAAATTATTGACATGAATTAATGTAATTGTGTACTATCAAGGGAACTTCTCAGGGTATATTTCAGAGAATCAAAATGAAATTGAAAATTTAACGTAATGCTATATATCTCGATCAAGGCGACTCAATAGCTCTAATCCGAATAGTGAATAAGGAAAGTCTAACTCACCATATACTGTGGATAACCATATCTGCAAATCCAGTTCTTAACATTCGCCTTGGTCCATTCGAAGACCGATGGCAAGGGCAGTTTATCCACAACATTCACGGCTAGCTCGACTAGGGATGCGGGATGAACTCGAAATGAAATTGGACTTGCATAATGATCGAAATCCACATTTTGCGCAATCACGGGATTTATCCGAAATTGGCATTCCTTCTTTAATGCTCGGTGACGTTTCTCATGCCATTTCATCTTTCGAATTTGAAACTTAGTATCCGTGATTCCATATAGATAGGACATATTGAATGTATATGGTGTGTGAGGGTATGCGTGTGAGTGTGTGTGTGTGTCCGTGGCCGTGTGTTTTGGCGTATTAATAGGGCATATCCAACAAACAGTGTGTTAATAACTGAAAGTGTCCGAAATAAAACAAACAAAACAAACAACAAAACGGTATAACTAACATATTAAGATTGGCTTACTACTATAATTTTACTACAACAATTTCGAGAGATCTTTAAAATAATTAAATTAGTCGTATATGATTAGAAATCGGAGACAGGCCTCGAATATATTACAAATTATAAATTAAAATTTAGAATATATTACAAATTCTTTGAAAAATTATACTTTCATTTTATATACAGATGAGAGATGAGCAATAATAGAGTATATACTCTATTTTGACTAATCTCTCTCTATCATCAATCTGAATCATTTTCGCAATTCCGTTTTCATATACGCAGTTTCCAAATACCCACAAAAACCGCCTCAATCCAGTCGATCTGGAGCCGAGTCAGGTAAATATGTACAGTTCGGTTTAGCTCAAAGCTAGATCATATTCCCAGGCTGAAACCCTCTATAATACAGTTCGAAAACATCTGCCAATTCAGAACTGAATGCACTCAAGAAGAAGAAGAAGCACATCATTAATAGAAGACTCAAACTATTGGCCAGGTAGGCTGATGATCAGTTTGAGTTCTGTTTTCCTTTTTTTTGCGGTTCCGATCTTAACGGTAACTGTGCTCAATGGCCCTGATTGGTTGTCAAAATATTGTCAAGGGCATCGCCTTCCAAAAACCCGCTTGCTGTTTTTAATACTCTATCTAAGGGAATTATATATTTGACATTGAATATGTGGCATATGCTATATGATGAGCGCTTTATGCTAAATTTATTGATATACATATATCAATACGTATATATACTAGTTAAATATATGTAACTGCCTATGTCAACTAGGTTTTCTATGAAAGTTTCTTCATAAAACTTGAGTTGAATATATTATTTTTGCATTGATTATTACATATGTTTAATTTGACTGTATTTCTTTTTGTTGAAATCTAATCATGTTATCAAATCAAAAGTTCATTGTCTCTTCAAGATGTTATGACTTCTGTTTAGACACTGTCTTTATTCTGAAAAATCTACATTCTCTAGAAAATGTTTTGCTAAATTCTTATCAATTTTGATCCAGCCTAATATAAAGCTTCCTCAAACTGCATCTTATCTTGTCAAATGCTCAACTGAGCTACAATATCTTAACACCCCTCAAACTTGATATCATATTAGTTTCCTCTAGTATATAGTATCTTTATGTTCTTTTTGCATTTCTTTTGAAGTGAATTCAATTTGCGACCTGTAAATTTATAGCTGTTGTCACATACATACATACATACATACATGTACATACGTTTTTAAGGCATTTGCTGTTTGCTTTATCTGCGAGCCGTCGGACTTTAAAATGAAATCGCTTTGGGGCAACTGCCTTGATGGTGATTCATTACAGTTAAGACAACAACAACCCCGCCTCGTGCCTCATTCCCCGGCGACTCACGTGACGTTCAACCTGCGGGGGTATTTTTATTTTATTTTATTTTTTGATAAAACACGTTTTTTATTTACATATTGCTTTAGTATTTTATTTACTTTTCAGACTGTTTTCGCGCTTTAATAAAGCACTTCAGTTAACGAAATTTGTTGTGTCTGCTTATTAGCATACGGTCGTAAATTATTCGAAACAGTTTCACCTGAAATTTAAGCCAAACCAAATATAACAAATTTGTCAATGCTAAAACTATTATTGCTAAAGTTTAAAAATTTCACACATATCTAAATAAGGAAATTCCAGCAGCAATTAGCTTTAAGGGTGGCCCTTCATCTGTTATCAGTGCGACTTAAAAATTACATGAATCATGCTGCATAGCAAAACTAACAGCAGACGGCGGGCTCCATAATTAACAATCACCGCAGTCGCAGTCGCAGTCGTAGTTGCTGTCGCTGCCGCAGTCGCTGTTGCCGTTTCAGTTGCAGCTGGCGCTACTGTTACAGTCGCTGTCGCCGCTGGCGTCGCAGCTCCATTTCGAGACAGCGCAAAACAATTATGGCACATAACCACAATCTCTAAATATAGAGCTACTCGACAAACAGACAGCACTCGCATTGCTCTACGAAATTCTAAAAATTTTAAATTTTTTAACTAAATTGTCAATATTTAATTTTAACTGGAATTTACTTTAATTTAAATTTTCAAGTTTTAAATCTATAGACATAGTTAAATATATATAAAAAAAAAATTTGTAATTTACAAGAAAAATATATAATATAAAATATCTCAAGTTTACTACAAATAAAAAATAAATAAATAAATACAAGCTTTTCATTCGCATAAATCTAATATAGCAACTAAATTATTTTGCAAGTTTAAATAATTCATTCTACAAGTTTCGTAACTGTCTGAACATTTAAAGCTTATATTGAAATATATTATTTAATATAATATTTTTAACAAATACTTAAAATGTTAAATAATAATATTGCTTTCTGAATTATATTTACAATGATTTAAATACATGATTTATAAATGCATACAGCCTACATTAAGGAATGTCTACTGTACTTAACTACCAACGAGACTAGAATGCCGCAACAAGCAACAGCAGCAACAACAACAACAGCAATAATAGCATCAACTACAAACACATTTCACTTTCATTTAAAAAAGGGGGCTTGTAAGCGCTTTTGATAGTTACTCGGATGGATATGGACATTGGGACTGGGGACGGTTTTAACTATAGAGAACGACAGCGACGCCAGCATGAAAAATGAAAATGATATGCCCATGTATGGGGGGCAGCAACAAGCGGCAGCAACAATAAATTAAGATTCTATTTTTGTAGCTAACTTGAATTACAACGATGCAATGCCGGCTGCTGCTGCTGCTGCTGCTGCTGTTGGTCAACTGGCCAACTGGCCATGCAACAAGTTAGACCTAAAATAGAAGCGAAGTTGTGGACATATGCGGCATCTCAATCTCACACACACACACACATGCCGTATGCATGCATATGCATGCTCAAGAACATGAAAATTAAAAATGCTAATAAATTGTTAACGTTGAAAGCGCAAAATTCCACATGCACATGTGTGCGTGAATGCTGCGTGTGAGTGCGTGTGTATACTTTGATGTGCTTGCTCAACGGTCAACAGCGGCGCTGACGGCGACGCCGCAGCAACGTTCACCACTCGAGGAGGCCTTTTCAGTCACGATTTCACATTATTTGGTCAGCATTAAGCTGACTGAGCAGTTGCTGCGCAGCGCGGCCAAGCGACGAGCCTCCTTCGCTGCGCAGTGCGTCAAGTGGCCATCGCAAGCTAATGTATACGCGAGTTTGTATATGTGTGTAAAGTTGGCACATTTTTTGTTGTCTCTTTTGTGGTCATACTCGAAATCAAAAAAGTTGAAACTGTTTTTCGGCTGCAGAGCTTTTGCCTAGGCAGAAAGAGATGCAGCGGCGCGTGCAGAAGTTCAAATGCGTGGCTGCTCTCTTCATTTGCGCGGACTGCGCAGTCGCAGCACTGGCATGAGACGAGCCTCCTTTATGGCGTACTCTCAACGGTGAAGACGCACGTGTGTATGTGTGAAATGGTGGTCTCTTGTGGAATACACTCAAGGAAAAAAGTTAGGTAAGCTGTGAGTTACATATAAAGATCTTAGCAGCTAGTCGAAAGAGAAGAAGGCAGAGAGAGAGGATCTACCTGCTGCATTATACATTTAATTTGATGAGTCCAAATGCAATTTCTGCTTTTGCAATGACTTTTGTACACATTTTATGCTCTATCCTTATGCCTTTCTTTATGATTATTGCGCCTTGCAATGCGCTGAGCACGCTGTGAACACTCAACAAAAAATGTTAGTTCAAAGCTTTTCGCTATGCAGACATTAAGATACTGACAGTTCGTGACAGCGAGGGTGACTTGAATACAAGTTTGGACACCTTAATTTCTATTAGCCACGTTTTATGGTCTTTTTATGTTTATTGCTACTAGCTTGTTACGCTTATTTAAGACAAATTTCAAGCCTTCACTGACATATCATCTTTATTACAGCTTGGTGGTAAAAATAAATTGAAAACTAAATTTTAATAATATGTTATAAATGTTTAAGCTGCTGCTCTAGGGCATTTCTTAGTTTCTTTTTTCCAAAAGTCTGTGTTAAGCCACGATTGTCTCATTGAGTTGATATCATCATGGCCGCAAAATATTATTATATTCCCATTTTATTTTTGTTATTTTTTCCTTAAATTGTTTTGCTTTGATTAAATTATTGTTTATTATTGTTGTTATCCGAGACACAAAAATAATTTTATATAATTAATAATTATAATCGTGCAATTGTTGAATATATTTATATACATATAACTCATGAATGCGAGGTCTGCTTCAAAAATAACGTATTTAGCTGTACCAAATAAATATTTTGTGAAATGCTAGATAAATAAAAAAAAAAAAATAATAATAATAAATAATAATTAAAAAGAGAAATACACGCACACACAAATTGTGATATTTTTTGAACAGACCTCGTGTCGTATATACATACATATATATATATATATATATATATTTTGTATTCCAGTGCAAATGAGAATATTTTTTGGCATTTTGTTTTAGGTATATATATATATATTTTTTTTTATTTATTTAATTTTGCTTTTGGCAAATTTCTTTATATATTAGACTAACGTATATACACATATATATCATTTTTATTTGACAAATACACATAGCTTACATGTGCCATGGATTGTCTATTTTTGTTACGTCTGAGAGACGTGCGACTTGTTTGCATTTTTGTTTTCAATTTCGTTGTTTTGCGTCAGCAGCAACAGTCGGGCCCCCTAATGGGGCCTATCTAGTATATAAATAATATACGCACTTGTACATTTATTTCACAATTTCAATAGACGCCAAACTGCTGTTGTTGCTCTTGTTGTACTTGTCTGTTGCCAACGACAACATACAAATAAAAATACAAAAAATTACAAAAAAGAAATGTATTTATGTATATATACAAATATAACTCATATTGAAAGTGATCAAGATGCAAAATCGAAGCACAAGCCTCATTTCAAATCCATCCATAATATTCGCAGTTCGAGCGTCTGATTCCCGAGAGTTCAATTTTGATTGATGTCTTATTACAAAATAAAATTAACAAAATACATACATACACACGTACATAAATACATGTATGTCATAACAAAGAACATCATCATCGAACGTCAGAGTGAGAGATTAGCTATAGTCGAAGGACCAAATACTCTTTTTGCTGTACAAGTAGTAAATTGAATGGATGAAGAAATTAAATAGGAGTAGGTTAGATAGTATAAGAGTTAACTAGAAATGTAGAAATGTTTCGTAGTTAAAACAACTCTAATCAAAAGACAACAATCATATAATTCTGATGAATTTGTTGTCAGATTTGAATCAGTCTTCTAAGTATCTGAATAGCTGAATATTACTAAACAGTTTGCAACGATTATTTAATATAGTAATCTGATTCACGAGCTTCCCACAGAATGTGGAATAAAGTAAAATGAGTAAAAACTATTACATTACATTGAATGCGAATAACATTTAATGCATTTCGACTGACAAATCAGTCAAATCAATTTCTATAATATATACACACAATATAGTTCGATTTCCAGTTGATTGAGCGTCGAGCTAATTACGTCTTTATAGAAGGTATGCAAAACGCATATAGAGCATTTCCACTCGAACAGCACTCAGTAAATATTCATGATTTGTTTATTCGCTGTCTATATATACATTATATGTATTACTATTGTGCTTGCTGACGTACCAAATGCTCTATTTATTATACTAAAGTCCAGCTTATTTCTATGTGGCTTTACGTCAAAACGAAAACAAAAACTAAATAAATATAAAGAGTAATGCTACAGAGAAATGCATCACTCAGCTCTGAGATAATCTATATTTCACTGGTAATTCCTCTAGGAAATTGGGTGTACGCCATTTGAAAGTCGAAAGTCCAGCTTCAAGTCAAATATATATTAACTCACATCAGAGGAAAAGAGAATGAATATTTATACAAAATATTCGTATAGGATTCAAAATATTTTGTTCAAGTTAATAATAATGTTTTCAGTTGTGTTTGCATTATTTTTAATGGATAACTTTAACAAATGTCTTCTTACATTTCCTTATCCCATAGGTAAGCACAGTCTCAATATGCTCACTTACTCAACACGCACAGGGTATTAAGAGTGCTGATCGTCACGTTGCATGTGGCAAACCGCAGTTCGATGTTGCTGCGGTTGCTATTCCTGTTGCTGTTGTTGTTGGGATCTGCTGCTGATCCAATCGAATGCAATTCAAATGCGCATGGAAATGATTTAATCAATTGAATGATTTTTGCCTCGCAGAGAAATCGCTCAATTAATGGCAAATTGCGCAGCTCAAATGAGTTCAATTGCTCGCAAATGGGCGTGTGGCAAGAAGAGGGGGCGTGGCCACTAACCCCCGGATGTGGGTGTGCCACTTGCCGCAAAGAGTTTTCGACAGTTTTGCATTAATTGATTAATAACAATTTGCATTCAAGTTCAAAGCCATTAAGGCAATCCAAACAAACAAATCTATATGCCCTATTTACACACATAGTATATAAGAAAATGTTTGTCTATGTTAGACTAATTTGAATATGACCTTGAAGTTATAGAGTTCGAATCTAGAAACTATTTAAAATTAAATAAAAAACTTACAATTCCAATACGAACTGAAAACTAAATGAAATGCGGGTTTTAAATATATATACCCTATAAGCATAAACATGCATACAAATAAATAGGCAAATTCTTGCATGTTAATCAATACTTAATATGCTCTTAAGAAAATTTAAAATAATATCTTGATTCTAGTTCGAGCTGCCAAGTAAATGTTTTTTGCCCCTATATTACAGGGTATTTCTTGAATACAAAACTGTGCTTAATATTATCTTGAGGTTCGAAAAAAAAACTATTGCTTACGAACATTTAAAAAGATCTTAAAACAAATCATAAATTTTATATCGAGCCACAAAACGTATGCATATAGCCACGAGCCTCATATACATATATATATATAGGGAAATTATCTTGATACGACTTTGAAGTCTTCGAGTTCGAACTTAAATTCTATATAATTATTGCTTTAAAAAAAAATTAAAACAATTTTTGAGTTCCACTTCAAGCCTCTTAATTGTTGCACGAATTTTATAAATACAAGTCAAATAACAACCAGGAAACATTTTAAGCACATTTGGCAGTGTTGTTCGAGTTGTCAGTGTCGTTATTTAGCTTCGATTCGCTTTGGTCAACATGGGTCTCCGCACCTTCCTCCTGCTGCTCTTTCAACAGTTCAGCCTCTGCCTGTCGCATTTGTCGCTCCAGTTGCGATTTCTCCCAGGCCAGCTCGAAGGGATATTCGAGAGGCTTCAGCTCATCGGGACATTCCGTTTGATTGGGCACCGTTGCCTGATTGATGGAGGCTCCACGTGTATGTATGCGCTCCAGCATGGCCGCATTATGCGTCTCCGCATTCAGCGCGGTAATAAACTCGAACAGCTGCTCTTTCGTGTAGATGTTGGGCAGACCGCGACGCTCGAAGAAGTCAACAATGTTGCCACAGTCGCGCATCAGAAACTCCAGGCCGCTGGGATGTTCAGGCTCCACGCTCTGGGCGACATCAATGAACCAGCACTTACCCTCGTACCAGAGTATATTGTATTCACTGAGATCGGCGTGCACCAGCTTCGCCTCATTGTACATCTTGTACATGGCTGCGACGATTTCCTCGTAAGCGCAACTGAGCTCAGCGGCGCTCAGGCGCGCATCCTTCAGTTTGGGCGCGGCATTGTGATTGTCGCCAATGAAGCGCATCACGAGGACATGTTTCTTTAGCACCACCACGTCGGGCACATTCAGGCCAATGCTTTGCATGCGCATCAGATTATGCATCTCCTTCTCTGCCCACATGTTAATAATGACGCGATGATTCTGCTTACTGAAGCGATCTTTGAAGCGATAGTCGTCCTTGATATAACGATCTCGTTGCTTGAACTCATTGAGCGTTGTCTTGAACACCTTGATGGCACACTCCTTGGGTAGCAGTTCGGCCGGCATGAGCACACCGTTGCCATGACCGTGTTCATTCGTACCCGTGTAGCTGGCATCGGAGTTGGCGTGCAAAATTACTGCCTCCTTGCCGGTGGATATGATGCCATTGATTTGCTCCAATATCTGATTGTTGATCAGTTTGTAGAGCAGCAGACGCGTGGCTGCGTCCACGCCCATTTCCGCCGTGGCTACCTTTTCCTTGCGATCAGCTCGACCTCGTCGCGAATAAGCTTTCAGCTGATTGAAGACCTGTGAAGGAGTTGGTTTAAATACAGGCTTATATATAAATATAGAATTTAGATTCAATTATATATACTTTATTGGATAGCTTCATGTCGAAGCAGGCGCCATCGCCAGTGGGAAACTCTGGCGGAAAGGACATCACACGCTGTGCATTGCGAACGCCGCACAGCTGTGGATCGTGTTTGGTGATCATTTCGCCCTCTTTGTCCAATTTGAAGCCACACTTTGGTATGGCATCCAGCATCTTTTCATTGGTCTCAAAACAATCCCAGTCCTGTTTCAGGCGCGTCAACTCATCGTCCTCCTCCTCGTACTCATCAGCTTCAGTATCGTGCAGAAATTCGGCATCTCCGGTGCGCAGAAATTTATTTAGCGTTACCGTGACCTTGGATTGTTTATTCTGTTGCCGTTCGATGCGTCGCAGCTCTTCGTTGTATTCGTGATCGAACTGTGATTGCAGCATTTGAGCTATGACTGCATCCGACTCGGCTTCATCTGCCAACAGATTTAACATATTCGTCTGATCCTTGTCTTCGTCATTGAGCAGCATTGAGTAGTCCTCCCATTCGCCTGCATCGCTGCTGGTCACCGTCGGCTTCTCGCTGGCTTTTGCCGATGTGCTGGCTACATTTGAGTAAGTCTCAGCATATGTGGAAGAGGGTGTGAGTGTGGCTGAAGGCAGTGTTTCTCTTTGTTCTTGCTTCTTTTGCTGCTGTTTCAGCTCCTGGTCGTGCAGCCGATGTGCATACTGTTCGGACATGATGTCCGCCAGGTTGATTGTCTGCACAGGCTCATTGCTAACCTTGGACCAAGGTGACGACATTCTATTGAACACACAAATCAAATATTATTATTTACAATTCACAGCAATTTTGAAAGAGACTAACTTTTTCTCAGACTTGTTCGACGTTTATCCTTGGTCCCCTATTTACTGTTACTTGATTACAATCTGACCAAGTTGCTCACTTGGCCGTTTTGTTAAATTATTATTTGCCAATGTAATGAAATTCTTCACAATTACTTGTGTTTGCAACTTTAAAACTTTGCGTGTTTTACTATGTTGTGAAATTAGAAAAGCACATTACATACTTAAAAAAGCTCTGTTAGGCTGTGGAGTAGTTATGTTAAATGAGGAGCACGGACGAAGCTAGTAATAAGGTACTCTTAAAGACTATTTTTCAATATCCTAAAACTAATGATTCTATGTTATATTTTATACAATGCAATGAAGTTGCACTATATGCTTACTATGACGTAAAGGTAGTTTTAATTTATGTGAATTTTATATCCCTCCCAATGTTATTTGAATATAAAACTTGTAACGCTGACGTCATAAGTGAATATACTGACTGATTGCCACCCCTAAGTGTCGTCACTACTGTTAAGCAGTGTATGTTAAATATCTGGCAACATCAATTCACAAATATCGATGTTGGAATTTCAGTACAAAGTGGAATACGCAAAAGTATCGATGTCTTCGATACTTTTTGTTGTACTTGTACATTTTTCGCCAAAAATAATAATAAAAGTGAAAAGTTAATGTATTTTTGTTGTACAAATACAAAGAAAATGTTGTTGAATTGATTGGCAAATTCGCCATAAAAACGGCCGTAATAAAATAGAAGTGCAATACGTGGAAACGCTGGTAAGGGCTTAGAACAAAAACGCGCAGCTAACGCAGCACAAAAAAGAAAAAAATCAAAATAGAATTCCGAATTTAGAATATGACAGTGACGGACCGAAAAAATTTTCGATTCGAACGCATTGCCTGTCCCCATACGTGTGTGTGCGTGTGTGACACTGTACATGTGTATGTGTGTGTGTGTTGAGGGGGGAGACTTGGGGGTCAAACTTGGGGGAACACAACCAGAAGCAGCGAAACACAGAAACACAGAGATCGGTAGAAACAGCAGAAGCAGCCGCCGCAGCAGCGACAGCGCCAACTGATTTCCGATTTCGTTTCGTTTTGCGCGCGAGGCGAGAGTCGCCGTTGGTGTAGCCGTCGCCGCCGCCGCTTCCGCTACCACCACCGCCGTCGATAGCTTGCACAAATTTCTGATTTTCTGTGCTAATTTACGCTTAATTTGCGCCACCTTTTGCTATTTGCTCTCTATTTGTGCGTTTGTATGTTTCTACTATTATTATGCCTTTTTCTGCTTTACACTTGCTGCAACAGGACAGCCCGCTTTTTTCTATTCTTCAGTTTCTTTGTGTGTGAGTGTGTGTGTGAGCGCAGCTACAGTCACAGCTTTCGTTATCTCGCCGCACCGCAGCTTTCTTCGCCTCGCTTGGCGAAATACTTTTTTTAATGCACGTAGCCGATCAGGGCATGAAAAAGGAAGTTAGCTTTGCATGCCATTGCGATACGTATTGAAAGGTCATCTGTACATATCTACATATGTACATACGTACATACGAGTTAGATCTTTGAGATCTTAGAAATTTAGCTCACAAAATATTAAAAAAAAAAAAAAGATATTTAGGTTATCTTCTTTTTCAAATTAATTTTCAAAATTATTTCAATCATTTAGTATTTGATAATAAAATAAATTGAAATAAATTTCATTAAAAGGGCTTAAATTTGAAAACGTACTTAAAACATATTGAAACTAATATTAATTAAATAAAAATGAAATTTAAAAATTTATTTAAAATATATTGAAATAAAATTGATCTACCAATTTTAATATATATATTATAAGCAATATATGTATAATTATTTGATAGAGATCCGTTTTCAAATATATCACATTTAATCTTCTAGATTTTATATGCAAAAAAAAAATGATCAAATCATATAATTTAATTGGAATTCTATTAAAAGTCAATCAAAATAATTTAGAGTTTTATATATAGTCATGCCATTTAAGAATTATACCTGAAATTAATCATTATTCGGATGTTACTTCTCAGGTATTGCTAGCATGTTGAGCATGTAAACATGTAACACAGAAGAAACATTTGAATGCGAATTTTCTTGGTTGGGCTACGCTTAACGAACTAATTAATATCAAATGCTGAGTTTTTGCCTGAAAAATGCATCATTACAGAACTGGTGCCGCAGGAAACACACGCGCATACCTAAGCCGCTTACTAAACTAAACTAAAAAAAAAAAAAAAACAAAAAACAATAATATAGAAAAGAAAGCCATTCAGCAAAAATTTTACACTAAGCCTGCCTGCCCTGCCTGCCTGACTGCTTGTCTGTCTGCCTGCCTGACTGCCAGAGCTTGAGGAGAGAAATGTTAAAGTCTAGCACAAACCCACAGGAATTGCGTCTGCCACGCCCCGAGGAACATCATCAGCCGCATCCGCACGCGCAGCAAGGTCAGCCGACGCATCAAGTTGCCGCTGTGATAGCCAACAATATAACGTCTGCAGCAGCCGCCGCAGCAGCCGCCGCAGCCGCAGCAGCAGCAGCAGCAGGAGGAGGTGGAGGAGGAGGATCAGCAGTAGTCCCCACCAGCCACAGCATGGACACGCTTAAGACAACCTTTCTGCCCAATCTCAGCATGGATCCGAATGTCATCAGTCCGCACTACTGCCCCATGTGCCATCAGCAGTTCGAGCGCATCCAGCATGCGGCCGAGCATATGCAGCTCTGTCATGGCATCTCGCTTAATGCCCAGAGCGCTCTCATTGAACAGCAGCAGCAGCAACATCAACAGCAGCAGCAGCAACAGCAACAACAACAGCAGCAGCAGCAATTGAAGCCGCTTAGCTATGCATGTCCCAACTGTGATGATAAGTTTGCTAGCGCACTGGAGGTGGATGAGCACCATCGGCTGACGCATCAGACGGCATTTTTGGCGCGCTGCATTGTGTGTAGCGTTTATGGTGTCAATTCTGTGACGCAGAATCCCAACGAATACAAATGCTCGCACTGCGGCAACGTATTCAATGCGGCAATGCTGGCGACCGGGCAGCAAGCGTTTATGGATCATCAGGAGGCTCCGGTGACGCCGGACGAAATGCCAGCCATAGCGCCGCGTGATATGAGACTGACGCCCGAAGAGCAGCAACACCAGCAGCAGCAACAACAACAACAACAACAGCAACAACAACAGCAACAGCAGCAACAACAACAGCAGCAGCAAGTACAGCACCACCAGCAGGATCACCATCGCCAGCAACTCGAACAACAACAACAGCAGCAGCAGCAGCAGGAGCAACAGCGACAACGGGAACTCCAGGAGCAACAGCATCAGGAAGACCTGAGTGATCCCTCAACGCAGAAAGTGCCGCCTCTAACAGTGAAACTGCTAAAGAACGGCACTGGTGCGACAGTAGCACATCCGCAGGTACGATTTGCTCATGGAATTTTAGTTAGGTATCATTGTAAGATTAGCTAGTTTATTGTATTGTATCCTTCTAGTCTTTTGACTTTAGTATATAAGTTTAAAATATCCATTTTAAATACATCTACTTCACTTGATTGCAGGTCATCATTAAGGAGGAACCACTTAGTTTGAGCGATAGCGGCGATGTAGTCAATTCAGTGCCTGTCTATGCCATACAAGCGAATCCTGGTGTCCAGCCGGCGGGCACAACTGGCGCTGCGACTAGTGTCCTCGTTAGCACGCAATCGGTGCCGGCGGATCTGGCGCACAAGATCCGACACAAATGTCCCGATTGTCCCAAAACATTCAAGACGCCCGGCACGCTGAACATGCACCGCAAAATACACACGGGCGAAGCAGAGTAAATTCCACATTTATACGCTAATCTATTGAAAGATAAAAAAAAAACAACACTCAGATGCAGATGCTGCAAACAGACTCTCGCAGCAGTCAGAGATTGAGAGAGCGATTGCAGAAAAGAGCAGAGATCTTGATAAAATTTCTTGATTTATTGTTTTGCTCTGCTTTTGAGCTCAACTGTTGAGCAGCTGTTTGCAGCATCGCTCTTGATATTTTGCGTTTAACCAATTTACCATTTATTCTATATATATACACATATATATAAACGTATATATTTTTGTTTGTTTTCCTTAAGATCAGTCCCGAGGCCGAGCGCATGGGCGCGTCCTTCAAGTGCCATGGGACGTGGCCCGTGCGCTCCCAACGTTGTTATTGTGTTTTCTCTATATATTTATATATTTCTCTTTTTCTCTCTCTCTCTCTCTTTGTTTAAGTGTGCAATGAAATATGACTTTAAATAATGAATGTTACTAATCAAATTATTCTCATCTTTTTCTCTCTTGTTCTTTTTTCTGTTTTTTTTTTACCCCGCACCGCAATTACTCAAAAAAAAAATTAAAATTATAAAATAAACAGCGCCACGCCCAAAGAACGCCCCTACACGTGCTCCTACTGCGGCAAGTCCTTCACTCAATCGAATACACTAAAACAGCACACTCGCATACATACAGGTGAGAAACCATTTAGATGTGGCTTTTGTGGCAGGGCGTTCACTGTTAAGGATTACCTGAACAAACATTTAACGACTCACACGGGTGAGAAGCAATATATTTTCAAATCAAATCAATTCAGTCAGTCAATCAATCAATCAATCGACTCTCAAATCAACTCAGTCAATCAATCAATCAAATTCAACTCGACTCGTTCAAAGTGCAAATACACCACAAAAAAAAAAAAAAAAAAAAAACAAATACAACAAAAATTAAATTTAAAAAAAACTTAAATTAAAAAAGAATTTTTATATGTTTTTAAATAAAAATTAAACTCTTATGCAAATTGCATTCATATCCATTTGTCATACCAAATACTCAATATTCAATATATACTCAGTACTCGATACTTTCTCGCTCTCGCTCACAAACACAAGCAGACACGCACACACACACACAACCAACCACACGCACACAGTGACGCCGAAGAGCATGGCAAAGCGCAGACCACACAGAGTCCACATGATCCACAAAAAAAGTACAGTTGCGATCGGTTGACTTTAAAGTTGTGCCAGTCATAAATTGTTTGAAGAAATTTGATGAAATTTAGTTCGCATTTGCCATCATCTTCGATCAGTCAGCGCACAAATTAAAATTTAATGCAAAATTTCAAAAATTGAAATTATAAATAAAAATACAAAAAAACGAAGCTTTAGCTACTTGCAGCAGAATTAAAAACTATGTTTGTATGAAAGACATAAAGCAAACAGATTATATGATATGATATTCAATTTCTATAAGTATTAATTAAAAAACTAAGAATATTCGAAATATACCAAATTAATACATATAAACTATTTACCTATAGGTCTATTTGTATACCATTTTATACATACATAGTACTAAGTTCTTCTGTAAGTACTGAATGAATAACCAAAACGAAAAAAGCGAGTTAAAATAATACCAGAATAATTCCAAAAACAACGTATCGCCCCGCCTCATCTCATCACGTAATAATATGTCTTTATAAAACGCATTTTAACACACAAATCCAACAACAAAATATGTATATATAATATATATATATATATATATATATATATATATATATATATTATGTTGACATATATCAACAACATATATATACATGCATAAATATATATATATATATATATTAGTTTGATGATGACGTGCAAATCAATATATATGTATATATATCTCTATTACATATGTTATACATATTTAATATGTACCAAAATCTATCAAACGAAACGAAAGTTTTTTGTTGGAACTGCACGGCATCTGAAAAAAAAAGAAAAACCAAAACAAAGGCATAAAAGTGTGCGGTGCAGCCGTTTGATAAATGCTAATCCATAGAATTGTGTATTGTTCGTAATTGCAGGTGAAAAACCATTTCATTGTGGCTACTGTGAGAAGTCCTTCAGCGTGAAGGACTATCTCACGAAACACATACGCACGCACACCGGCGAAAAGCCGTACACCTGTCCGTACTGTGACAAACGATTCACTCAACGCAGCGCACTCACCGTGCACACGACAAAGCTGCATCCGCTCTAGGATAGGCCCAGCGGTGGCCGGACCATAGTTGACCCAAAGAAACCCACACAGATTGTGAATGTGGACTAGAAACACAAAAACAAAAACATAAAAGAAACAAACCGTAACTGAAACGAACTGGATTGCGACAATTTAGCAATTGGAGCAAGTGGAGCAACTGTAATGAAAGACCTTTCTAAAGACGACAACACTGATAGGGGCGGATAGATGGATGTATGGATGGATGGATCACAAGCAACCAACGACTGGCAAATCTTCGAAGTGCTGCTAGACTCTAAATTAGAATTTTTACTATCAGAAAATTAAAAAAAAAAAAAAAACAATACTTATAGTAACAAATTGTACTACAATGGCGTTTTCTATTGTTAAGTTCATTCAAAACGATATTTGATTTTCCTTTTATTTTTATATTATATATTATCATATATATATATATATAAACTTTGTCATGTCATGTCGTATAAGTCATAATTTTGTTATTCTCTGAGATTTTAATGCATATTATTTTGTATCGTACTCGTTAATCCTTTTTTTATAGCGCACACTCATACCTGCGCAGTGACACACCCACACCTACAAATACACCTGCACCTACACCTAGACCCATATATATATACATCTATATTATTTATACATTATAAAGTGAAGTACATATTTTTCTATCAAATATTCTTAAATTTTTTTAAACTTGTTTCAAGCTAAAACTCATGTTGACGATATTTTTACCTACGCGCAAAACTTAATTTAATTTGTTTTATAAACATTTTGCACACTTAATTCGAACAAAAAAGAAGAAAAAAACGAAAAAAAAAACAACCAAAACAAACTCTCAAGTTATTTATTCTCATACTTGGAAAATATGATAAATTTTTCAAAATTTTTATTTAAAAAAAAAACCTTAGATAAAAAAGGAATGAAAGAAAACGCTTTTTGCTTCATTTGCATACGAGCAGGATCTCGTTTGTTTGGCTTTAAATTTATTTACGAATTATAAATTATGGAACTTGTTTATACACTAATTAAAATTACAATTAATATTGCTTAGTGATTTAATTAATTTTGTTTGTTTTTTAATTTTTCTTTTCCTTTTTTTGTTTGTGTATAATTTAACTGCTTAACCGGTTTTGTACATTCTAAATGTTAACCCGATTTGTTTGTTATAAATTATTTAAGTTCTTTCTTTAAGCGCATTTCGAAACGCAAGACAAAAAGTATTTAAGAGCAAATTTTATATAGAACGAAAATAAAATCTATGCAAAACGCAACACAGCTTTACGCGCCAAACTAGTTTAAAAAACAACAAAAACGACATATATATATATACATAAATCTATTAACAACTTTTGATAAACTAAGCTTTTAAAAAACAGTCGTAACGTAACAAGCTTATATACATATATAAACAAATCTATATATAGAAATAATAATTGTTTTTGTAATATATGATAATAATTAATAGTTTTTTTGAAACAACATTTAAACGATTTTTAATCAATTAATTTACTTGCAAGTTGTATGTACTAAAAACTAATTACTAATAACTAAACTAAACTGTAGCAAAAGGAAAACATAAAAGAAAAAGCAACCAAAACCAATTGTAAATTTTTACAAAGCAGATATAGTGTTATATAAATGTATAATGTACATCTAATATTACAACTATATATACTATTATTAATACACTCAAACAAAAAGTCTACCTACACACACTCATGCACACAGACACAGACACATATAGGCACAGCAACAAAAACAAATGCGCAGCGCATGTAAAACCAAAATAAATTCTAAGTAATTAACTAATTATTGTAATTTTTATTTAAGTTTTAATAAACCAAGTTGACGATCAAAAGCAACCAAAAAAACAAAAACCAAACGCAACGCTCGCTTCTCTCTCTAAAAACAAAAGAAACAACATCAAATAATAATAATAAATAGAAATAAATCAAATCAAAAGTGAGAAACGAAAAGAAGAGTAAAGAATCGTTATACGTACTAAATGCAAATAATAACTGCTAGATCCTAACTAAAACTAACTAATTAACTAACTACCAAATGATGGCGAACAAAGTAAGCAAAGTGAGTAATAGTGTTAAAAATTGTAATTAAAGTTATATTAAAATTTAAATTAAATTAATTTGTATGTAATTTGAAATCTAACCAAATGAACAAATTTGAAGACAAATGAGAATAAGCAAAACTCTTGAAATCATGTTCAAGCAATATTTCAATTAAATTTACAAAAATAAGGAAATGAATTGAAGAGATATATATATATATATAGTATACTATAAACGAATAAAGGTCCGACATGTAGAAATATTATAAGAGCAGCGTTTGTATTAGATTGTTGATGATTTATTCAGTGGGATTTATGTATAGTAATGTACTTACGTTGAAGGTGGCTTCAATAGCGATTATAAATGAGCTAAAATCTCTCTTATAAATAATAGCTAGATTTAGATTTATAAGTCATATATAATTTTTGAACTCAGCCAAGCTTTCTACTCCTAGTTGTTTAAAGTATTAAAAATGTATCTTGATAATATTTAATATTCCTATATATAATTTTGAAGATCAATTTTAAAATACCTTTTTTTTTGTTTCAAAATAAGTTTTTGCTAATTAAGCAACTGAAGGTAATTCGAATTTAGAATATTATTTTAAAATAAAGGTTCGACTTGTACGTTTTAGATTCTATTTTTGTTACTATAACAAAGTAGTAAGCCAAGCTTGCTCATGCTAGTTGAAGTTAATTGGAATTTTTACAAATTCCATAAAGTCCATATTTAATTACTTCCAAAAGCAGCTACATACCTACACCTAGTTCTATGGATTTAAGCTGCGTATGTCCCTTCTTGGAATTATACTTTGTATATACATATATAACTGCTATTCTCTTAGTATATGTTTTACACTAGTATATCCCATAGACATGTGTACTCTCTATTATATAAAAATCTCTTATGCTCTAGTGCTCGAATGAGATCTTATTGGTAGTGCCATATATACGCCGTCATATATAGCACTCACAGAAGTAAACGCTACAGCACGTACAGCTCTATGAAAAACTCGAACACAATTGTTATTACTTATCTTTAATATTTCCTCCAATTGTTTCCACCTGCAGAATATATTTCCAAATAAAATACACAATTTAAATATTTGATTTAATCATTATTTATGTTTATTAGTATCATTTTCTGTTGCTGTCGCTCTTTTGGTTTTTTTATTATTTCATTTGTTTTTCTTTTCTGTTGTAATTCATTTTTGAAAGTAATTTGCGTTACAATTTTTTTTGGTTTCATTTTTTTTTTCATTGCCCTGCCCTTGCCCTAAATGGGATTACACGCATCTATATATATGTACATATATTAAAGATATATATGTATATAGACATTGCATTTAATTTTGTAACTATCGCGTGTTTTGGGGTTATTCTCTTTTATTACATTTAATTACAATGAACGAATATTATGAACACTATCACACTTGCAAAATGTTTTTGTTTTTTCTTTTTGAATTTTTGAGAAATTTTCTTTTTGCAATGAGCAACTAAATTTTAGTTTGCCATATATTTTTGTTTTCACTTTTTGTTTTTAATTATTATAATTAATTTTTTAAATATTTCTTCAAGTTTTTTTGTTATTGTAATGCTGATACACACACGTACATTATGTCAATTACATACATTCCTATATAATTTATATAATTTTATATATAATTTAGTTCAATTTATCAATATTTTATACACATACCTCTTTGATCAAACGCAATCAAAAAGTTGTTTTCTGCTTTTATTTTGTATATATACTTTTTTTTTATGCTCAACTTGTTGCATGCATGTTGTCTGCGTGTGTGTCTGTCTGTGTTTGTTTACAACTAGTTTTTAAATATTTTTCAAATTTTTTTTATTTTATGTGTATATATACTTCATATAAATGCCTATGTACTGTATACTGTATGTTCTAGATGGCTTTTGTAATCTTTTTTTCTTTGCTCTCATTATTTATTTAATTTTTTTTTGACTTATCTATTCAGAAATATTTTCCATTTTAAGGAGAGCGTCAAAAACGTCTTATATGGCTATCGGAGTAATACAATTTCAAAATACATTTCAAATGTATTTCGTTATTTTATTAGCAAAAAAATATAATTCATAATTTGTTAAATCAAAATTTTATTCAAATCAAAAAATGTTTCTTTTGGACAAATGTTTTATTTTGTAGTTTATTTTTATTTTTTAGCTACTTGACTATTATTAACATTCAGAACGATCGTTAAACCTGCCCCCCATATTTTTCAACTGTAAAATTATACAACAATTTAATAATTTATTTACGTTATTTTTTTCCCTTTTCTGTTCGCTCTGTTACAAAGTTAACAAGTGCCTCGCTTTGATCGAGTATTTCTTTAAATTATTATTATTTGTTTTTTTTTTTTTCAATTTCGCATACTTCAGATATGCACATAAATCATTATGCATATATTTGTATATATATGTAAGTATTAGTATAGTATATACAAATATTCGCTATATGCTGATTAGTTGCTGTGGTTTTACAATATATTTTTAAGTATATTATATATATATATCATTATATAAAGTACATACATATTTTAAAGTCTAGGCGTCGATTGTGTAAGTAGTTTATTTAATGGGGGAGGGACTAGAGGGGGTTTTAGGAATTCCAAGAATATCTAGTATGAGTTTTATAAGTAAGTATTGCCTATAAGCTCAAATTTACAACTGATTTACGACCATTAGGAATTGTCTTTAGAGTTTTTCGTTAGATATTTTTATTGCGGTTGACAAATGATAGGCAAATTATGCAATATTTTTTCGTTAGTTACTTTCAAGGAACTCAGTTGAAATTAGTAAAGAAATTAAATAAATTAAGAGTCAAACAAACAGTGTTAGATAACTGATATTGCTGCAACATGTTAACGTTTACCTACACAGGTGGGCTCTGTTTTTAACTCTTCGTGTTCTACTTCAACTTCTTCTTGCTCTTGTCATATTTGAATAAATGAAAATCAAACAAACAAACCACACGCACAAAAAACAGCTCTTAAAAATGTATCAAAATTGTACAAAAATTCATTTTCACATTTTCTTTTGTTGTTAGTCAACACTGCTCCATGCCACTTTCTTCATCTTCTTCTTCATTTTGTTAAAATAAAGTAATGTTTTTTATTGTTTGTATATATACGATACTTATTTTTTGTCAATATTTTATATTTTTTTTAAATATATATTTTTTTAACATTTGCTCATTCTCATTGCAAAAAATTAAAGTAATTTCTTTTATTGTTTGTGTTGTTGCGCTATTTGTTATAATGCTGCACCTAATTCTCAGTTACATACATTCACATATATGTACATATATACTATATAATATATATGTGTATATAGTATTATAATATATACCTAGATTTTTTTTAATTTTTGTTTTTTGTTTGTATTTCTATCTTTCATTGAGTTGTTATATACAATATTGGAGGACGCATCGTTCAAGGTTTACTTGGAATGCGAGACAACAGAATGCGAGACCATGGAATGGGATAGCATTGAATGCGATATGCCCGATATTTCGGCATAGGTATCTGTCGGTCCCTCGCCACTGCAAACTGAGTCCTCGGGCGTGCGTGATGGCTCCGCTTCGGTTATCTCAATATCCTGATGATGCTTATTGCTGCGATGTTTGGCACTTAAAGCCTGCGAAAGGTTTTTCTACATATTATATAGGGCAGTTTCTCGATTCAGCAATATTGTTTTGTTGAGTGCATTTGTTAGTTTATTTATTTTTTTTGTCTTTTGTATAAATATTTTTTGAAGATTTAGTTTAGATACGAGTATGTATGAAGTGCTATTGGGTGTACATGCATGTTTGGGGGACACTGTAGACAGAGACTCAAAGGACACGATACAATCAGTTATTTTTGTTTTTTAGTGGGTATTTGGTAGCTTAGGCCTGCATGCTCAGTGGTTGTTAAAGAATTAACGATATGTTACGTAGAGTTAGGCGCTATAGACAAACGTGCGCATTTCTATACTTTATTTTATTTAATATTTTTTTTAGGTATTAGGTTAGACACAACACATAGTTAGGTTATGTTTTATATAGATTTTTTTAGGTTAGCTTTACGTGTATTTAATAATGAGAGAGACAGACAGAGAGAGAGAGACTAACGTTGCTTACCTTATCTTTGCTGCCCTTTTTCTACATACAGTTTTTTGATTTTTGGTTTTTGTTGGTGGGTTTGAGTTTTTTGTTTGTTTCATTATATAGTACAAGTCATGACAAGAACAATGATATATATATAGATATTTCGTATTAATATTCATATATATTGACACAGAAAGATTTTACACATGGAAATGGAATTTAATAGAGAGAGAGAGAAAGGGAGAAAAAGAGAGTTATAGATAGAAAGTGGGAGAGCTTGGGCATTGATAGGGGGCTCGGGCGGAGGGAACTTGGTTTTTGCGTTTTGAAAACATCGAGACAACTTTTGGCTTTTTGCTTTGGAAGTAAGAGCTTTGTTCGTTTCACGGCTGGACTGGGCGTTGATGTAAATGTATCTTACAGTGAAGACGCTGACTTGACGGCCAGTTGGTCTTCAGTCACTTACTTGCAATGAGAAGCGACGGTGACCCGCTTTGCGACCGCCGCGCCTTTTGCTAATGTGCGGATTATCCTGGCGCAGTGTCTTGTTCTTCAATATCTCCAGTTGTGTGTACAGTCTGCAATCGGGTGGAACGGAATGGCATTGAAACATTGGTTCGAAATTGTCACTGTTAATGATACTCACCTTTTCAGTTCGGCACGTATATCCTCGGGACTCATTTCGGATATGGTCAGCTCACCAATGTCGGGATCGCCCAGGCACAGGCCCGCATAGCCGCCGCCCAAACGCTGGCCGGCATCGTGTGACGTACCCTTGAAAGCATCCACAGGTAAACGCATTGATAGATCATACGCGAGCGAACGAACCTGCAAGCTATGAAGATGCAACAAACACCGCAAACCACACACTCAGCACCGTACGGAAACGGAACGGAAACGGAAACCGAAATAAAAACGGAAAAGCTAACGTTTAACGGTTGAAACAGTTGAAACAGAAATGGTAAAGGAAACGGAAATTCAAACTGAACATCAAGGGCTAACGTATAGAAAAACATAAATTATAAAAGTTAAGAATTGGTAAAAATATAGTAGAAGAAGAAATTTTTAGTGCGCTTTGTGTCAAATTGTGTATTGAATTTGCATGATTACACTCAGAGAAAATGTATATATGAGACTTCTTATAATATGAAATACTTTTGAATTGACTTGTAAGAGAGAAACTTAAATATATGATGTTTTGAAAAATTGGTTATAATTTTTAATTTGATTAAGTACTAAATACTTAGAAAATTCACACTTTTTTAGCTTGATATTTTTCTTAATAAAAATTTATCAAGGGATTCAAGCTTTAGTTAAAATTTTTGCTTTTCAGCTTATAAATTCTAGATTATAAATTTGTTGAGAGTTTTCTCTGAGCTTGTGTATGGCTTATAGATTAGTGTATTTGTTTTTTATAAATGTGTGTCTGTTGGGTTGTGGGCGTGGTTATGTCTCTTGTGGTGCTGTAAATGAGATAAACATAGGTCAAAATCTAAACATAAATAGCGACAAGACTAAACTTTTTTTTTGGGCTTTACCAAAAAGAACTACTTTAGGTTAGAGAGAGAAAGTTACACAGTGAGTATCATGGGTAAACAAATAATTATAGAGAGAGAGATAGAGAGGCAGAGACAATCAGAGGCAGTAAGAGAGAGCAAGTGAGAGACACAGATATATAGATTATAGTGTGATAGAAGAAGAGAATACTCTATAGTTTTGGTATACATGTTGGGTATTAAAGGAAACCGATTTTTGTTATTTTAAATTGTATTGTTGTCTTAGCTGTTGTGTTAAGTAAATGCATGCACTCACTCACACACTCACACACACACACGCACACTCACACGCATGCAGTCATTGTGTTGGTTAACGTCGCAATGAAACGGAAGCGAGTAAAAAGTACAGTTGTGCCAACTAAAGAACTCGGGTGCAGTTAGAACAAAATGAAACGAAACATGAGTTGAAATCAAAAGCATCGATAAATACATACAGTAAACATTCGGATACAAAAATGACACTTGCAGCAACTTCATAGCTTGACTAAAATTCATGAAAATGTTAGCTTAATACTAAAAAATTGTATTTTGTAACTCCAGAAATGAATAGAAATCATAATAAATTCAACTCGACAAATTATACATTATTTTTTAATCTATGAAATTAATTTTGTATTCAGCAAAAAGCTTTCTTCGGCGTTTTCAAATTACATTTTAATGTTTGTTTTTATTTTATTTGATTTGTATTTTTACAAAAATCGTTTCCTCAACCAAATGTCAATACCAAATACAAGAACGAGTACGATTTACGATATACGATGTACGATTTACGATATAATTGGACCAATACAAGACTAGACGTGACGTAGCGACTGCGGACAAATGAGCACAAATTGAACCTACGGCGGGAATATCTCAACTTTCTAGGTTATATATATGTAGATAGACATATACATATATAATTATATATATGTATTATATGGTATATGTATTTAACTCGAACAAACTTTGGACGCACTTTTTTCCAATCATATTATTACTATTATTATTTTTTGTTAGCAAGAAATAAATCTTAATGGTAAACAAAATGTTAATTGGAAATCATATGAAAAACTTAAGCGGCGTAAATAAAATTGTCAACAAATTGTGTTACCTGCTTGTGTTGATACCACAATTTTGGCACAAATATCAAACCCAAGGCGAAGCTGTTCGTCAGCTGCGAGCGCACAAACAGTGCCAGCAAAATGGCACTGGGACTCATTTCCGGCAAATAGACAAAGCGCAGAAAATAGAAACTGGATGACACCAGGAACTCCAGCGTCAATGTTGTCACCAGAAATTGGCGTTCCTGTGAAGATGTACAAGTTTTTAAGAAAACCAATTTAAATTTCAGCAAATAAATGTCTGGAAAATGAATACTAGGAAAATTTAAAATGGTTTGTAGTACCGAGAAGGATCCAATTTGTTTATTTTTCATTACATTTATTTGGAAAATGAAAATAACTCGGTTTCCTTTAATATGTAGTCTGAGCTCAAATATGTAAGTAAGTAGTAATCGATATTTGATATATTATATTATAATCCAATTTTAATTTTGGCTTTCAGATTTATTTATTTTTAATTGCAGTTAAAAGAACTTGATATGTTCTAAATTGTCACTTGTCAATTTAATTAATCGATATTTATGGATTTAATGAACGTAAAGTTGTATGGAATAGGATACAAATTATATGCTCGGTTTAAAAATATTATATATTCTATATTTTAATTTTGTATATTTTTCTATATTTTCTCTATTTTTTTGAGATATGTAAAAAACTCAATTCGATCGACTTAACTGAATTATTTAAAATTTTCATCAAAAATCAAATGAAAGTTTGCTCACCCGAAACTGTGTATTGGCATTGCGGCTGGCAATGGCCAAATGAAGGCCGAAGCATAGGATGAGCATCTCGCTGGTCTGCGTCACAAGCTCCCATTTGAGGGGATGGCAGGTATTGGTGCTGACCTCTCGCAGACTCTCCAGCTGCGCGCTCTCCAGCAGATCCAGCGACGAGGCCGTGAACGCGGACATATAACAGACAACGGCAAAGACCATGGTGCCCAGATATTTGAGCAGATCGACATCGCGCAGCACCCAACGATGCGCCTTGCGTGTACGAAAGTCCACCAGATGGCGGTAAAGTTTCAAGATAATCGCACCATAGCAGGTGATAAAGCCAATCTCGCGCAGCCAAGGCTCTAGCAAGCAGCGCTCAGTGGAGGCGGGAAAGAAATGGACGGCAACCTGAGGCGAAATTTTATTTACCATAGAGAAAAGTTCTATAGATCAAGTTAACGAACCGATGCATAAAGTAAAACAATGCCCAGCAGTATGGTCTCCAGCACAGTCCACATGCCCGAGGCAATGGCCTGAAAGAGAATAATGTTAAATATCTATTCCGCTAGAGGTTGTCTGTTTGCCATATTCACCTTGCACTTGCGTTGCCTAAAGACAATCACACTGAGCACCACGCAGCAGAGAATGCAGGCGCCCAGGACAATGGCGACGAGCAGGCGCAGACAGGCATCCAGATTGAGTTCGTCCTCCTCCTGGAAGTTCAGGCAAACGCCGTGCTGATCGCAGTGACTGCAGCCACCCGGACAGGGTATGCACGAATAGTTGTCAAAGCCCTCGGACAACTCCACTAGATCCCCGCGAAAGCCCTGCAACGTTGAATTGGGCAGGTAATAGGATTCGCGACACAAACACGTGTAGACATCACGGCTAGCCGCCGGCTTATTCTCCACCAGTAAACAGAATGTTGTATTGCGATCGCAGCTGCAGAATATACAAATGAAATATTGTTTAGACTTAGATATATATATATATATATGAATAGATATTGTTTAGATTTAGAATATATGGCTTCTCTTACCCGTGACGCCTGCCAAACACCTCCTCCAGACCATCATTGCAAACGTCCTCATCAGCGGCTACAAATGCAGCAGCAACAATTCTGAAAATAAAATAAATAAAGTTTTATGATCAATTAAATATTTTAGTATATAATAATTTAGTATAAAACATATTTATATTAACAGCTCATTTGAAAAGTATTTTATATATTCTTCTAGTATTCATGAAAGTTTTTCTAGATTGTAAACAAAGTTCTCTCCTCTCACTCCTCCTTTTATATAAATAAACTAAGATAACCTTCCAAATTTTTAAGCAGAATATCGATCTTCAATCACTAGCTCTTCATTCTTAAACATTTATGTCAGTATATAGAACTTCCATCTGTCAAACATATAATAAATATTTATATAAATATCATAGCTCTCAAATATCTCAAAGCCGTTTGAGCCTTCGCGCTCTGCTCAAGATATCAAGCAAGAAAATCTTGTTTCATCGCTCTCGCTGAGCAAGAGTCTTCGGTTCTTTCGTTTCGGTTGAGTGCTTTACATTGAACACTTCGTTTGACGCTCTTTTTCCGAACTTCGTTTAGAGAGCGATACGATTGACGCTCGCACTATGGGGCACAGTAAGTGTGCAGATAACTCAAAGAGTCTATTCACACACACACTCACACTTATGCTATTTATGTCCTCAGCGTAGGCAACTCTCGCGTACATTCCAATACATAGACAATGGACTTTTCGTTTCTGATCGCCGATTGCCTTGATTGAGTCTTTTAATAGCTGCCGATTGCTAACGAGCTCGTTGATGAGCCGAAACGATCGTCTGCTCTCTGAGTGTTTTACCAAAGTCTGAGTGAAACACACCTATTTACAGACAATGAGAAGCGCTACACAGATATTTGCGAGCTCCAATATATATAGTATATGCGTATAACTATTATGAGCAACTCACTTGATTCGGTGGTCGGTGAATGATATGCGAAATGGCCACAGCCAGCGCCCTGTCAACAGGTTGCAGTCACGAAAGGGCGCTCCCCACTCCTGGGTGCCATCGCTGCTGTTCCAAGCGGCTCTATAAGTATTTTCGATACGATCAAAACAATTAGTGAACTGTCAACTGCACGCAAGCATGAGCCATAGTTATTTAATAGTATTATATTATATGTGCTTTGTTTTGATCCATTAGGGAAATCCAAAACCATTTAATAAAGCTAAATGAGAAATTCCAGTTAAATAAAAAATGTAGTTGAAAGCCTTTTTAATAAAATATACCAATATTTCGTTAAACATGAAAATAATAAATAAATATAAGAAGAAAAAATAAACTATTTAATTTTAAATTCAATATTACAAAATATATAATATATGATATTTTTTATCTAAATTTAATTTTAAATAAATTATAATATAATGAAATAAATACAAAATTGTTGTTAAAGGTATTTATCATTTAAACATGTTCTAATTGAGTCAAATACTGATCAAATTTGATATATGTATATATATATAATTATATTTTTTATTTTTTGCTCATGCTTTAACTCACCCCAATTCCCGCCAATAGGAACCCAAGTACGCCTTATTATGCACCTCATTCGGTGGTATCTGAAAGTGAAAAATAAGCAGAAAGAAGAAAAAAATAAATAGAAAAAAAATAAATAAAGAAAGAGAAAACATAAATCAGTTAAGCGCAATGTAAGCTAAATGCTATTTGCTTTTATTGTCGCAGGCTCAGACTGACCGTCACATTGTCCCTGAATTTGACAACGACTGTATGTATGCTGGGCGCCGCGATGGCAAATGCCAACAGATTGTCATCCTCGTTGAGGGCGTGGCTGGCAATGGCATTCGCCCGACGGCTAACCTCCGCCCGCGTCTGCTCATCTATGGCAATGGGCATGTTGGCATTTGGAAATTTATTCGATAGGAATTCCGTGAATTTGCGTGCTGCGTCCTCGGCTATTTCGGTGAAGGTGTAAAACTGAAAATTCAATCGAAGGCACAAAAGTTATTAAATATAAATCAATTTAAAAATAAAGTAATATCGATTTCTCAAGTTACTTTTCTAATGTATCATTAAATTTTCCCTAAACTTTTGCTTCTATTTCAAGTGGCGCTACTTATGCAACGTTTACGAATACAGCAAAATGGACAACACCCAGAAGACAACGTTATTTTAGGAGCATAACTATATATATATATATATATATATATATATAGACACACACACAAACCCAAATGGAATTGCAAATTTGCAAACAGCAAAGCAAAGCAATGCAAAAGCGTAAGAGGAGATGTAATCCGAGCTGGTAATATGATAAGCTGTGCTGCACACATGACTCTGGAGAGCACTAATACTTTGTTTATCCTAGGCTAAAGCACACCTTAGCTCGAAGACCAAATGGAAGCGGTCGAAAAATGCGTGCTAACCTTAAGTGGGTGATATAATTGGTGTGAACGCGAAGAAAATTAACCATACGTAAATAAGATGACCCCAGCACAAATCGCCTTTTTCTACTCAGCGTGTGTGTGTGTAGTGGTGTGTGTTGGCTATTAATTATTCACATGACGCATGCTTTTGCCCGGTTCAACACCTTTGGGCTGGTTGGCTGCGTACTGGCATGCAAAAAGTTGTTTGCAAATAATACGATTTAATGTCCAGGCAAGGCAGCGCAACAAAATGCTACTAACGCTATGTGCTAGAAAGAGAGAATGAGAAAGTGAGTGAGAGAGAGAAAGAGAGAGAGCGCGAGAGAGAGAGCTGCTCTAGTGGGCACAGATGCGTCGAGTTTACGCTGTAAAGGACAACTCTGATGACATCATTATGCCTTTTGGTAACAAAAGGTAACCGCAGCACGTAGAGAAAGAAAGGGGATTAAGATGGCTGGAGTGCAGGGAGTGGTTTTGTATGTGGATGTGTGGATATGTGCGTGTGTGTGTGTGTGTGTGTGTGTGGGTGAGTCACCTTTGGCTTTTCAAACAAATATTTCCCATTAGCAATGCTCGACGCGCTGGGGCGACCACATTGCGTATACGTTATGTGTGCCAGATGAAAAGCCAAATGAATTATTAACAAGAAACAAACATATTTGTACACAAATAACTAACACACACACACACACACACACACAACGAGAGGGTCGATTCATTCAGGCGTGTTGCGGTCTCTGCCACAGAAAGAAACAAACAAACAAAAACGACAACAGCAACAACAACAACAACAACAAATGCGAAACACTTGTAAATAGCAAAAACCACAAAACAGAAGCGAGTGTGCAATAAAACATGCATATATTTGCAAGCACACACACTCTCACACACACTGCTTATACACATGTAAATAAAGCCAGCAACTATGCCAAGTGTTGTGCCACACACACACACACACACACACACACACACACACACACTCGCACACAAGCAGTTGAAATGAAATCCGTAAAGCGCGTTTTACTGGCTTTTTAATGTCTCATGCCTCGACATCTCGTCGCGCACTCGGATATGCCGGCATTTGGCATATATGTACATGTATATGTAATTACACATATACATATGTTTTTCTACACTCAAAAAAAAAAAAAAAGAAGAGAGGTAACACGCGCTAAGCTTTGATTTAGGCTGCTAATAACTTTAAATGTATTTGAATTCTAAGAATTTTTTATCTAAATTAAAATTTTTTTAATTTAATAAGACTTGATTTTTCAACAATTTCGCTCAGTGCATGTTTATACGAAATTCTTACTTATGACCATAAAAATATTTACATGCCCATATGGCATTTGGTCGTTGCTGTTGTTGTTGTTGTCATTTGCATGTTTTGCCATCGTGTTATTCGCTTTGTGCTTAATGAATAAAATATGTCAGCTGCTTTGCTTTGCGTTTATTCTTCGTGTTGTTTTTTTTTTTTTTTTCTTCTCTTTTTTGTGTTGTGTTTTGCTGCTGTTGACACTTACAAATCTCATCTGGGCAGCTTAGAAGTATGCACTACTCGACGCACATCTTCATTATGCAGAGCAACTGCCTGACTGCCTGTGGGGCGACCTGCTTGAGTATTTCTTTTTTTTTTTTTTCAAGTCGCAGCCGCATTGCAATTTAGCAAAACGTTTGCTTATTCAAGCGGCACACGCAAATTGTGGATCACGCTTCGAGTTTTTAAATGTGCTAAAGAAGTGTAATTCAAAAACGAAGCATTTAAGCATGCACCAAGTTAAGCTGCAGGCGACTGGGCCACTTTCAAGAGAGACATGAGAGACACTTTCATAGATGCCTTGGACAGCTTTACAGTTAAGTTTGTAAAATGGATAGGATTATGGTTTTATTTAGTACATTTATATATAATATAAAATATATATATTTATCATTTATGTATATATTAAAGATGTATGCTAAATCAGTGTATTATTTACAATTTAAATTTGGCAAAGCCAGTAGTTATAGGCCGCATTGTTAAACATTTCCGCTTTGCGCCTAGCGCTTATGCAACACTTTTTTAAATTCAGTCTCCATAGCTCTACTGTTATAACAGCTGCTAACTTAACAGTTACTGTTAGCAGAAGAATTTAATAGAAATAAATTGCCAATAATGTAAAGAATTTCAATATATTTCCTTCATTTCAATTATTTTCTATACAAACAATATGAAAAAGTGCAGAAGCAATTGTTTAAACTGACTTGGACTTGAGTCATAAATCATAAAAGCAATCTATTGAAAAACTATTTTCATATCAAGTATGACTTCGATGAAAGGCACGAGCTAAATCTGTTGGGTACAATTAGTTAAATATTTTTGACGTTGCATTGTGTTTTGTTAGTTAGTTTGTTGCATCACTGTGGTTGTCGTCGTTGTTATTGAAACAAAGGCAAACAAATAGGCAGCGGCGCGCGTATACATATATATATATATATATATATACATTTATTTCTGAGCCTGTTGTTGGAGCGTAACAAAAGCAAATACTGCCAAGAGGAGCAGCGGGAACAGCAACAGCAGCAGCAGCAGCAACAGTAGCACCAACAATAACAATAACAATAACAATAACAATAAGAACAAGCAACAACAATAACGCTTGACAGGCAGTGGACAACGCGTCCGCTGTTGACCAGAGCCGCAGAGCCAAACAAAAGACAACCAGCCGGGACAGGCTCCCAAATGCGTTTCAATATACACCAACAAAAAGTATTTGAAATATGCTATAAACTATGTAACTTATGGCGAAGGAACAAGTTTCGAGTTTACAAGAAAATTTTCACGGCAAACTTTCACTATATAATTGACAAGCAAAAAAAAAAACTCTCTTTATGTTATTGGGAAATTGTTTTAGGTGTGCTTTCACCGCTAATAAATAAACAAATAAACATCTAACGTGTTGTTAGAGTATTTAAGCTTCGTTATGCCCCATAGCTGCTCTTTTTAGTTCTCTCATTTTTTTTTTACTCCTGCCCCACGCCCAGCTGTGCTGCAACGTGCGCCACTTTATTCATTATACCGTACAACGTTTTTATACAAGCAAGTGGGGGACCTACGTGGCTAAGTATGACACACTCAAGTGTATAGATCCAAATCGCACACTCAAACACACACACACACAGAGACATACTCATACACGAAGAGCAACCTAATGGCAATTTACAAATTTGCTTGCCATTTTGTTCAGAGCAATTGAAATTGTATCTTTTAATTATGGCTTTCAGCTGCTTGACAATTACGTCAAGTCTCAGCATCCAGCCAGACTGCCGCATCGATCGCTCATACTCTCAGTGTGTTTGTGTGAGTGGGCGAACAAGGCAGGAAGTGAATAGCAGCTATGTGGCACATTGTTTACACGCTGTCCTATTGAATATTTATACGAATCGCGCACCTGGCTAAAAATAGCTGCAAAAACAACTGAAGGCAGAATTTAAAATTAGAAAAGTGCGATTAACATTGTCTAACGATGTAAATAAATAAACGAACTGGTTTACTAGCTCAACTCGGCTCGATAACACTTTAACTGGATTCGCCAATTTATCGATAATGAACACATTTATTTAACTAGCTTATCTAACCACCATCGCACGCTCATCCCTGGCTAGTTGATTGGCTGCGAGTGTCGCTATCTTTAAATTTCAAGTTCTCGTTGGAATTGTCATGCAAATTCAATTAGAATATCGTTGATAGACCGCACGCAAGTTACTGGCAACCAGATACAGATACAGGGCCAAGATACACGGCCCAGCACCCATGGCTGTGACTTCTTTAGTATCTTTTAATTAACTTGCGAGAGCAAAACGCATGACATGCCGTCAAGCAGACGACGAGCTGCTTTCCTACTGCCTGCCGTACGTTGCCCGCTTCCTGCTGCTTGCAAATCCCATGTAATACCTGTAACCCTGCCACACCCGCGGCTGCGCTGCTGTTCTCCTTCGGCTTGTGGCTAGATAGTATGTGCGTCAGACTTGGCGTATGCGAAATATTTTTTACGACCGTCAACAACATGGCGAGGCGGGACGAGACGGGCTTTTGCCTGGGTTTTTCTTTCGAATTTCGTGCGCGCAAAAAGATTTTTGTCAGCATGAAAATGCGAAAGTCTGATTCAACTTATGCTCGAGAAGCCACGTCAGTGGGCGACCGAGGGTGCCAAGTGGGGTTGCTGCCTCAGCAATTTTATTGATTAGACACCGAAAAAAAGAATACGCCCCGCCCCTTCGCTGCTGCGGCTGCTGCTGCTGCGACTGCCACTTCTACTTCTGCTTTTGCCTCTGCTTCTGCTTCTGCTTGTGACATTTTCGACCGAGTAGCATTTTATCAACTGCCAAGCTAGCAGTTTTAAATATTCATGCTAATTGCCCGCTTTGGGTCGATTGCAAGCTGCAATTTTTCCCATAGCCAAAACAATTGTCCCCCAAACGACTCAAGTGGATGACAGAAATAGCTTACGAAATTGAGATAATTAATGGATTATCCAATTAAATCTGATAAATGTTCTGTCAAACAAAGTTATGGTGTACTTCAAAGTGCCCTTCTACTTGCAAAATAACTGCTTAAGGTCATCTACTACTGGTTTGAGATTATGACATAAGAGCACACTTTAAAATGCATTCAAAAATAAATTAAGACAAGCTACTTTTTATACAAGTAACTTTTTATATTAATTAATATAACTTATATATAACTTATATTAATTAATATAAGTCTAAGCTTGGTCTGACACCAGAACAGACTGTTAACTGATTTTAATAACAGTTTTTGAAAGAGGAATAACAGTCAGTCTTTCCTTTTAAGATTTGCAATTACTTAACAATCTGTAAATCGACTAACATAACAGCGCAACTTACAGCTTTAATGTTAATAGCACTCACTTGAGCTATCGGTTAAAGTAAGAGTTTAGCTTCTCTTATACTTTAGAGTTTAGCTTCTCTTATACTATTTAGTTTCAAGCTTTAGAGTTTAGCTTCTCTTATACTATTTAGTTTCAAGCACAACTCTAACTATTTACCGTTTCTCAGTGTCTGCAAATAGTGTCGTTTACTTGATTGAGTTCGTTGTTCAACAAGTTCGTTACCGATAGGCCAATCGTTACGATCGGCTTGCAACCGTTTTCTCTTGTATTGTTTCGCTTCGGTTATTCCACGACCGTTTAATTACGTTGAGTGAAGCAAAGAGTCAATTGTTTATGTATTATTGTGTATGCGAGGGTTGTCTTTGCTATGTGCATATGTATATGAATGTGAAGCTTCATTATAAGAGCATCAATCGTATCGTTCCTAAACGTCGCGACGTTCGGGAATAGAGCGTCACACGAATAGTGAAAGTGGGGAGCTCTACCTAAAACCAAAACGAAAAGAATCGAAGATTCTTGCTCAGAGCAAGAACAGGTGAGCTCGTCAAATGTTATTTGCCAGCTATGGTTTCCAGACGTTAACAGACTTCAAATTCACTCTCATAACAGCGCAACTTACAGCAAAAATGTTAATAGCAGACTTAAGCAGAAGCTTTTAAGAAAATAGTGAAGCTTGGCTTAGTCTTAACAGACTGGAAAATAAATTATGGCAATAGTATATATAAATGTCAACATAAATTCTTGCTTTTCTAATTGATGAGTATTATTTAAAGCCTCATATGATTTCATTCAAAACTTACCGGCTCATCGGGCAGCACCTCTAGGACTTTTGGCTCACATTTCTCTGGCTTTTTGCTGCTAGTACTGCCAGTGGCTGTGGCTGACGTTGTTGTTTGTGGTGCTGCTGTTGTTGTTGTTGTTGCCGGCGTTGTTGGTGGTGTGCCCTCGGCTGTGGTGGTTGTTGTTGTGGCGCTGCGTTTGCGCAAACGTTCTGCATTAGTCAGCGCGGACACCACGGTGCCCACAGGCAACAGCTCATCGAAATCAAAGCCAGTTGCCTCGTGCAGCTGGTATTCCGGCACGCTCTCGCGCACCTGAGCGCGTTTATAGTAGGCGAGTAGAGCATCCCGTCGACTGCTGCCGGGAGATGCAGTCGCATGTGGCAGCAATGCTAACAGTAGCAGCATCAGTGGCAGCAGTTGATAAAGTCTATAGCATGGCAGATAGCAATAGTTGTTATTGTTGTTGCTGCTGTTGTTGTTGATGTTGTTGTATTTGTTGCTCTTTTGTGTTGCTCGTTGGTTTTGTTGTTGCTTTTTCAGGTGGTCTCGATCTCTGTGTTTCGTGTGGCATTTGTGGCTGAATAGTTGAGTATTCGTTAGAGTATTCATTTGATTTTGGTGGCATATTTTGTTGCTTTTGCTGCTTTCACTTTTACTATTACTATTAATATTATTAATATTTTGATAGTTGCTTTCATGCATTGAACTTTGAGCTTTTGACTTTGTTGCTATGCACAGTTCCATATCACTAGAGTTGTTCGGGTTATTTTGTATAAAAATTTGTGCTGCTGTTGCTTTTCCTCTACAACTTCTTCTGCTTCTCCTTCTCCTTCGCCTTCGTCTTCTTCTTTATCTTCTAGTTGCAGCACTTGTAATCGTTGTGGGCGTGACGTGCTGGGCAGCTTCAATTTGTTATTCCACGTGTGGCACAGCGCGCACATCTGCAAATGAGAAAAGTTTGTTTCTTGTAGTCAAAAATGCAGCAAAGATAATAAAGCAAAATTGCTCGAAACGAGCATAATCGAATAGAAGATACCCATTATGCTGTTCCGTGAGTAATTAAATATAAAAATAATGAAATTTTGATTTATATTTGTATATAATTATATTATATTAGAGGTATATTAGAGGAGGTCAATCAAGCTGAAGATTGACTGAAAACTTTGTACTTTTTATTAAACAAATTAAAAATAAAATCTGGGATTCCAATAGAAGCCCTCTAAAGCTGAGGTGAAAAATCTAAGATCCAGAACGTAAGGCTTTAGAACTCTATGAGTCTAAGAAGATCATAATGAAGAACTTAAATATGTTCCTTTAAGCATTCCCTCTATCGTCTCAAGCGTTTAGACCCAACTAATCCACCCCAAATACGAGCAGAGTATTAAAAGAGACAAATATTCAAATTTAGCTCAAGCGTTGCAAACTTGAAGTAGCAAAAGTTGCCAACTTCTCGCCTACACATACACTATATATCTACAATATATATATACACAAATATATATACATACATATATATGTATATAGATGGATGGAAGCAATTTCATAATTAATAAAACTGCGAGCCCTGTCGAGTGGCCCAAAGACGGACCAAGTTTTTGTCCTCCTCTGCAGCGTTCAATTACATAACACAATTTCGAAAAAAAAAAGGGAAAACGAACAGAAAAGTGCACATAGTTTGCGAAAATGGATGGAAAACTTTAAACAACATTTAAGCATCAACTTTCTTCTTCTCCTTTTTGCTAATAATAGCTAAGCGTTATAGTTCATAACTCAATCTTCTTGAGACTTCTTAATAGATATGCATAGCTCAGTAAATTTTAATGAAAGGAAAATTATTATAAATTGCTTCCACTGGATAATATGTCTTAATGGAAGGCTATGAGTAAGCTAAGTCAGCTGTAATTGAACTCTAGAAGGCTAGTGGAGAATGCCCAACTAACAGATATCTTACAAGTCCAAACAGAGATGGCATTCGAGTTATTCTATGTTTATTTCACACAAGATTCAACTATATAGTTAAATCTGTGATATATTTCGATATTATACAAAAAAAAAAAAAAAAATTCTGAAAAAAAACTCTAAACCTCCCGCATTCATCCTTTCCAATTATGTTTAATAATATCATTTATTTAATTGCTGTACGGCTTACATAATAAGTATATAATAAATAGCGCAATCTGCTTAACTACTAAAATTCGACACGTTCTAACTTCTGTGTCTGTGAATCGTACTCAGGAGTTCTTCTCTGTCACCTTGACAATAATGCTTTTGACCTCTGTATAATTTGTTAACGCATATTCGCTGTTCTCGCGTCCTTTGCCGGAGTCCTTATAGCCTCCGAACGGCGTGTGAGCACCCAGGACATTGTAAGTGTTTATCCAAATGGTCCCAGCACGCAAGCTGCTGCTCAGAAAGTTGGCTTTGTCCAGATCTTTGGTAAAAATGGATGCGGCCAAGCCGTAGTTTGAGTCATTGGCTCGTTCGATTACCTCCTCGAGATCGCTAAAGCGCATGATCTGTTGCACAGGTCCGAAGATCTCCTCTCTGGCAATAGTCATGTCGTCCTTGACATCGGCAAACACTGTGGGCTCCACAAAGTAGCCCGGTTGCTTGGGTCGGTTTCCTCCCGTTAATATTTTGGCACCCTGCTCTGTGCCCGTTTTGATCAGACCCAAGATCTTCTCCATCTGCTTCGTGCTGATCTGTGGGCCCTGTTCTGTCCCTTCATCGAAAGGATCACCGAATTTGCGTTTCTTGGCGCGCTGTACACTGCGATCCACGAACTCGTCGTAGATCTTATCCTGCACAAAGGTGCGTGAGGCGGCACAGCAGCACTGGCCCATGTTGAAAAAGAGCCCGAAGTGGGACGTCTCCACAGCGTATTCCATGTCGGCGTCATCTAAAACAATGTTTGGCGATTTGCCGCCCAGCTCGAGAGTCACGCGTTTCAGGTTTCCGGAACCCGCAGACCCTTGAATCTGTTTGCCCACTGCCGTGGAGCCTGTGAAAGCGATTTTGTCAATGCCCGAGTGTTTGGCTAGATAGGCGCCAATATCTCCGAAGCCAGGCACAATGTTAACCACACCTGGTGGAAAGCCCGCTTCCTTAATCAGTTCTGCCACGCACAGAGCCGTGAGCGGAGTCTGCTCGGCGGGCTTCAATATAATTGTGTTGCCCGTCGCCAGGGCGGGTCCCAGCTTCCAGGCGAGCATCAAAATGGGAAAATTCCAGGGTATAATCTGGCCACACACGCCAACCGGTTCGTGGCGTGTATAGCAAAAGAAGTCACCGTCAGCGGCTATAGTTTTGCCCTGAATCTTGTCTGCCCAGCCGGCATAGTATCGAAAATGTTTGACGGTCAGAGGCAGATCAACTGCGTAGGACATGGCGAAGGGTTTGCCATTATCGATTGTCTCCAAGCTCGCCAGATAGACGCTGTCACGTTCAATGAGATCAGCCAGGCGGTTCATCAGGCGACCTCTGTCCGAGGCATCCATGCGACGCCAGGGCGAACCTAACATGAATGCCTCTTGAGCTGCATTCACAGCAAGATCTATGTCCCCATTGCCGCCTTTATCAATGGAAGCAATCGTGTCCTCCGTGGCTGGATTTATGGTCTCAAACTTTTCACCCGAAGTGCTACTTTTCCACTCATTATTTATAAAAATGCCTGTGTGCTTGATTTGCGGACACCTGTCAGGTTTTGGCGAGTTGGAGCAAGCAGCACGCCTGATAAGCTTTGCATTCTTCATGCGCAGCAGCGCCCTAGGTAAACGCGACATTTTTTAGAATTTTGCAAAATAAAAAGAAAAAAAAAAGAAAAATTAAAAATACAAATTTTGATTCCAAATAATAATAAAAGAGAAAGCAAACCTGATCAGAAATATGACAATTTCATGTCAATTTTATATAGAATAAACTGTTTCATTCTATTTACTGAATGTCGCATAAATAGATAAACTATAACAATAAGCCTCAAATGAATCGATTAATTAATGAAAAATATCACTAAATGTTACTTGAGAGTAATTAAAGTCAAAACAGTAAATAAAACCCTTCAATGATCTGGCACTGAAAGTGAGCATCAATTAGTATAAAGACTTTAAATCATATACCGAACATAACTTTAATATAGTCATTACAGTCTTAGCTTTCAAACTCACTACTTGAGCTTTTAAAGTATACAAATATCTATCTTTAAAATGAATCAGTTCTATGCCTAAACTTTCCATCTTATTTGAATATAGAATTAAATGATTAGCTTAAAATATGAACCCAACAGTGAACCCGTTCATATGTTTTAAATATCTGATGAAGGCTAAAATGCATATCAAATTATATAAATACCTTTTGCCATTGAAGCACATATAAAATTTCAGGTTATCTATTCTACAATTTATTTAATATATTTGAAAAATAAATATCAAATTGAATCAGTTCCTGTGGTTATTTTTGACATTTGATAGGCTTGAAACTCATGTACTGAGTTGTTTATTTAAAAATGCTAACCACTACACATGTGATTCTAGTCATAAATTCAGCTATTATAGACGACGTATTCATTCAGTAATTCATATTTTTATCAAATAGTTGACTCGAAATTAACGCCACTTTAACTGCTCAACAACTTTTGCTGACACATTGCGGCCGGCGGTTTGTAACAGTATATTAACATATATGATATATACGCGTATATACGTTATCTGTGCGCGCTTATTCACCCTTAGATAGGCGTATGCATACTATGTGCATATATATCTAGATAGAGATGTAATTACCTATGAAGTGCTGTCACCGCGCGCTCACTTTTTACATGCAATTAACTTTAACTGCATTTATCGTTAAAATTATGCTGATTGCCGTTTCATGTGCAGTCGTCATTTGAGTGCATTTAAAAATGTCAGAAGTATCACCCAATAGACACACACACACACGAACACACTCATACACGTATATCTGTGTACACTAAAACACACACACACACACACACCCACATACTAGCACACAGTTCCAATTACGTCAATTGCAATTTTATATCAACGCAAATTGCAATTTAATTGAAAGTGCTCCGCCGGCCATAAAAGCAGCTATAAACATAGTTAAGCTACGAATAGTATTCAAGATACAAACTATCTAATGCTCTCTCTTGCACTCTCTCTGCACATAGATTTTTTTTTTTTATTTTTTTTAAGAAAAATATACTTAAGGTAGACTATATATATTTTATATTAACTAAATATAGATTTATATCTCTATATATATATATTTATGTGTTATTTATATGTACATAAATTCAATTTTAAATAAGCAAAACATTGAAGTCTAGCTTATATATTGTAAATTTTTAAATTGAAAAAAAAAATACGTAATAATAAAATAAAAAATAAAAATAGAAATTGGAAAACTTTATACGAATTACTTATAAAAAAAAGAAAATACATTTTCCATCAATATCACTATCAATATGAATGAAAGGAGTCAAATTAAAGTTTTTATCAACTAATTATTAAAAAAAAAAAATAATAATATTAATAATATTCAAAATAGATTTCTCATGAATGCAGGAATGTATTCTTGAGTAAGGAATGATTTTAATATAATATATTTAGCTCTAAGAAACAGTTAAATTAAAGTCACATTCAATTTGTAATTTCCAGCTAAGTTTTTCTCAACTTTCGAAACACTCTTTGACAATCCATTTCGAGCACTCCCAGCAGTCTGTCTATATAAAAGAGTCTTTGGATAATTAACCAGATTGTTCAGATTGTCATTTATGGTTGACGCTGTGCACTGGGGACTGCCACGCCCACAAACCAAGTGGCATATGCTCAGTTGTTGAAAGGAAAACAAAAGTATACAAGCAGAAAAAAAAAAAAAAAAAAACTGTAAAAGACAAAAGCAAACGAATGCAAATATTATGAGCGCAATATATAACGATTCCCCAGTGGACGCAGTCGCTGGTTGTGGATAAGGGGCGTGGCATATGCTGTAAAGCGCTTTTCAAGTGCCACTGTGGCAGCAGCAAGTTATAATTTTCGCATTTGCCACAGTGCACAGTGCAGAAATTAAATAAAAAATTATATATAAATTGAAATGGAGCGCAGTTTTTTTTAAGTAAATCGAATTAAATGTGATTTATGAATAATTTTTATTTGGCTTTTTTTAAAAGCATTGCAAATTGCCCTGTGGCGCAAATGAGACATTCAACAAATTGACGCTAATTGAAATTAATTATACCCTGGTCAATAAAGGGTATCATTGTTATTCATGTAGTTTGGGCAGGCGGAGAGAAATCCCAATGATCAGATGATGATTACTATTTGAAGTTATCGATAAATATCGTTTTGCAATTTGTTTTTAGATTTAGAGCTGTCGACTTGTAATTTAAATATATATCAAATATATATAAATTTGTATAAAGCTTAAGTAATTTAATTTCTCATTTAATCATTTTGATCGATTGTTCTTCATTTTAATATAAATATATTCGCACTTGCTAAATCTCATATTTATGTTGTTCAAATAGTTTTCGCTTGATTGACATTGATTAGTTGAGTATTTGCTAGTCGAACACTTTTGACTGGCGCACGTTTTTATTGTGTGTTTTCTACACAATTCACAGAATATTGGGCCCATTCCCTTTTGGCACATGCGCCATAAACAAGTCGCCGATTACGTGATTTGGCCAGATGCCAAATCTAGATATGGGATCCCAAAAATGTATATATATAGTGCAGCAGCTTAGCCAGCTGTTGCTGTTGTTGCTGTCGATGTTGCTGCTGTTATTGTTGTTGTCGTTGTTGTTGTTGTTGTTGTTGTCGTTGCTGTTTGCTAGCTAGTTGTTGCCTGTTTTCTGCCTGGCTGCGTCGCACCTGGCCTCACCTTGACACTCGCTCAACTGCAGCTAATGCGAACTGTGAATCCGTTGCACAGGACGCTGACATTCTCTCTCTCTCTCTCTCTCTCTGTCGCTCTTACTCTTTATATATATATGTGTGTGTGTGTGTGCGTGTATTGGTTTTACAGTTTCGCACACACAGTTTCCAATTAACAGCGCCGTGCGAAATTGTTGTAGCATACTTTTCTGCGCTGCTTGCCACACACACACGCACGCACGCATACACACATTCACACATATTGAAACCACATTGTTGTTGCTTGTGTCACACAGAGCGTGTGTGTTCATGTCTCTTGCAGAGATTTGAATCCCAGCAACTTTACGTTCTCCTCTGGTAATTGGAATTTTTGTGGCTAGACCAACGAGTAAATCACAAATCGTTTTCAGCTCGCATCAAACTTGCAATTTGCATCATTCTGTTGCATGTAACATTTGCCAATTCACTTGCACCCGTTGCTGCTCTAGAATTTACGTCGTTTTCAAATTATATTCCAGGTCGTAATTAACCACAAACAAGATTGAAACTATGCAGCGATGATTGAATTGCAATTTAAGCATTACGAAACACATATAACTGAGCATAGGATAGATAACATGTAACTAAAAATTGCTAAAAGCGAACGAGTTACAGACGAAATTAAGAGGAAGAGCTTTCTCGGAAAAGGAATTGACTAAATGCTCTTTTAGATATGAGAAATGAAAGTGCTTCCATAAAACAGAAACTGAATTTGGATATGGAATATGTATGACAATGGCCCACATTTGCCAAGCTCTTACAACATTTCTCTATTTCATTCCCATTTCGTTAGAGTATCTAATTCGTTGTCTGGGCAACAGCTGTTGCACTTTGTAATTGGTTTTGTTCAGTCTATTATGGAATTGTTTTTGTGGTCTGGCAAACATTTTGATGGATGTGCACATCGAGTCATGAAATGCCTGTCCGGCAATGGCAATCATAATAATAATAATAATAATAATAATGAATAATATGTAATATGCTTAAAATAGTCAAGCGTGAAAAGAGCTTGTATCTAGCCTAGACGAAATGAGCGAGTGTGAGAGAAAGAGAGAGTGAGAGTGTGAGAGTGTGAGGGAGCGAGATAGAGCAAGACAGAGATGCCCTGAGCACTGGCGCCTTTCATTAGACAAATGTTATTTGGCCTGGCTGCACACACATACACATGGACAATGCTGAAGCGTATGACAATCAAACAATGCAACAAAATATATAGAAACACACACACATTCACAGCTCACACACTGAGTGTGTGAGTGAGAGAAAAAATGTTTAACAATTAGACAATGGCAAACAAGCAACAAGCAAAGCGATTGCAACGTTAAGGACAAATTGTGTGCCGGCTGCTCCCGGCTGCTGCTCTTCGCCTTTGTCCTGCGGCGCGTCCTTTGTGCTTAAATAAGCTCAAGCAGCTGCGCTTCAGCAAGCAGCCGACCAGAACCCAATCCTTTGCCAGCTAAGCACTCAGACCCCAGCTCGACGACAGGCAAAATCTACCTCCCACGGCTTCCAGGCGACGACCCACAAAAGCCAACAAATCGGACAACACATTGCCTAGCATCCTGCTCCCGCCACTGCTACTGCCTGCGTCCTGCCCTCTTTTCTCAAGCTCTTTGCATTGTCTGACATTTGAGCTAAAAGCATCGAGTGCCAGCCCCAAAACACTTTTCCAATTACGGTTTCTATAATGAAAAACTGTAACGCTTGTACCGTTATTGCGCCAAAAAGGCTTTTTTCGGCTCGGCAGCCACATCCCGCTCAGCCGTCCTCGGCTCCCTCCCTTTTCGGCTCTGCTATGCTTAAAACCTTTTCCCAAGGACGAAGCGCTGTCAACGCCGCTGCTTCCTCGACTTCCGCTGCTGCTGCTGCTGTTGGTGCTTCTGCTGCTGTCGTTTCTACAACAAGTTTCTCTTCTTGTTTTTTAATCACTTTTCAGGGTCTAGCACCCGGTATACCCTTTCTTGTTGTCGTTGTTGTCGCAGTTGTTGTTGCCTAACCCACTTGGAAGCGCTTCCTTGGGCTGTTTACATGCGCAATTTGCTCAAGTGTTTGCTGTTTATATCATTAAAGCATTGCACGAGCTGCATTGTCTATAAAGTTTTTCCACAATAAGGGTCTAATAGACCATAGATTAACAACTCAAATACACTTAAGAGCCTCTGGAAAAGGTAATCTATACAACAATATGCAAATTGAAGAGGTTTCGTTAAGGCTATAATTAAAAGTACGTTTCGGTCGATGTGTTAAATTAAGTTGTTGAAATTAGTTTTCAAGACATTCAAAGGTTTTTGAGGTGGTTAAATTGTTAGGGACTACATTTGGACACTATTTGTGCTAAAACTAAGTTCCTACAAATTATCTCTCCCTTTCTCTCTCTCTCTCTTGCTCTATGTATCTCTCTTATTCTACTCCTAACCTCAATCTCTCTCTCAGTTTCCCCCTCTGGCTGTCTCTTTCTTTCTTTCAATTTTGATGTATTTCAATTCTAAATCTAAAATCTTTATACTGAATAATTAAATTTAAAAGTCATCCTCCAACTATCGATCATATACAAATTATGCCTGACTTAAATAAAATCATAATTCAACCTAATTATTGCTTCTAATAATATATTCTCGCCACAAGAATGCTCATCGCACACACCACACACATATCAATGTGCATACACAACATTATATACATACATATATAAATATAAATATATAGATACTTATATTTATGTGTATGTATGTGTGTGGGGTAAACAGGAGCAGCTCTTTGGCTGTAATCTACTTGGCCTACTTGGGCTAAGTGCGCTTTTAGATAAAAGTCGCTGGCGAGGCGGCACCGGCACGCATTAGAGGCAAAAAAGCTAGCACGATGAGCAGGAGGCGACTGTGGCTGTGGATATGGATGTGGGTGTGGGAGTGGGTGTAGGTGAGGCCTGGGATAAACATCCTTGAAAAACCAGCGAAGCTTGTGTGGGCGCGCCCAATGTTGTGCTACGGCATAATTTGTGCGCCTGAACTGAACTGAACTGAAAAATTGTCAAGCACATCTCAATGTTAATGTAGACAACAACAATAACAACAACAACAACAAATCACAACAACAACAGCAGCAGCAACAACAAAAAAATTGAACTTTTCGAGGTTACAACATTTTATTGGCTTTGTTGTCACATATATGTATGTATGTATGTATGTGGATATGTATGTATGTATGTGTGTATCTCTATATGTGCGCTTAGGCACATAAATATATATCACATAAAATAGTCACAAACATTTTCATGTTTATTTCGCTTGAAAGCGCGTAAAAATGTCGCTCCAATTTCGTTTGCTGACTGCAAAAAATAAATAAAAATAAAATAAAATAAAAATTTGCGACATTTTTCACTTTTCAAACAAAGCTGAAATTTCACTTTCGGCGCGATTTAATGCTCTAACTTTAAAATATGAAAGCTGCATTTTTAAAATGATATCATAAGCTGTTTTTCAAAAAAGATCTTTGAAGAGAAGGAAGATTTTGTGTTTAATTATAATTTAAATTTTATAAATAGCATACATTTTTTTATTTAGAACATAAATTTAAAATTGAATTGTTTGGCATTTTTTTTTAATTTTTTATAAACAATTTAATAGTATATACTTTTTTTTTAGTTTAAGAATTCAATTTTCAATTTCGAACTTAATACAAACATATTATATAAAATAATATTTACTTTTTCTATCGCAATCTCTCTCTTTACTTTTCTCACAGAAATCCAATTTTTGTTTCGCAAATATTTTTTCATAAGTTCCAATCAAATTTTAACAATGTTACCTGCACTTGTTAGTGTATTCAAGCTGCAGCTTATATTATGTTTAAATCATTTTCTAGTTTTATATAAATCTCTTTTCTCTCACTCTCTCCCATTTTTTTATACCCTGAACCCATTGAAAATGGGAATTCAGGGTATAATGGTTTTGTGAAAATGTATGTAACAGGCAGAAGGAGACGTCGCAGACCCCATAAAGTATATATATTCTTGATCAGCATAAAAAAATAAGTTGATCTAGCCCTGTCCGTCTGTCCGTCCGTCCGTCCGTCCGTCCGTCCGTCCGTCCGTATGAACGTCGAGATTTCGGAAACTACAAAAGCTAGAGAGCTGAAATTTCACATGAACACTCGTATGTATAGAGACTTCAACTTTATAAATTTAGATAGATATTATGGATACGCAGATTTTGTAGTTTTCAGATTTTGTATGCCACGCCCCCTTCGCTCCCAATTTGAAAAAAACGCATTTCAAATACTAGAGACTTGCAATTTGGCAAATAGATAGATTTATATACTCTTAATCTATTCTAAAAATTTCATGAAGATCGTCCATCTAGAAATGGAGTTATTAGCGTCCAAAGTTCAGCCCAACCCACCCCCAAGCCACGGCAGCAACTGCGCAGTTAGCAGAGCGCGCGCCTCTAAGTGCGTAAAGAAGAAGAGTATCACTTTTTGGCAGGGTTCAGGGGATCTCGTAGTCGAGCAGTCTCGACTAGAGCCTTCTTACTTGTTTTTTTTGTATTCATGTTGCCTTCGCTGTCACACAGCATGTGCGCTCGCAGTGTGTCGTCCTGGGCGTAGCTGTATAACATGCATCCCAAGTACATGTACAAAATGCAGCCAGGCGGCAATGCTACACGGCGGCAGAGCAGGCAGAAAAGAGATAGCGAGATGTGTGCTGTGGGCGGGGGGGTTGGCTACATTTTGGTTATATAATCATTTGATGTCATTTAAAGTGTGCCTCAGTTGCGTTCGCTTTAAGCACAAAGCAAGCAGCAGCAGGCACAGCAGCAGGAGCATTATTCTATGTCCAGACAGGGACACAAATTCACTCAGGCATTTTAAGACCAGTTTTAACTATGCATAAATAACTTATTAAATTGGCTTAGTTAAATGCCGCCCCAAGCCGAGAGCAACGAAAATTGCACTTAATTAATGCTAAGCGAGGCTAAAACCACGAACACTACGATACAAAGGCAAAGAGCACAAACGACTCGAGGCAAGAAGTTGCTGCAGCAAAGAAGCTTTTTAAGTCCCTCAATGAACATAATTTATTTATGAAAGCAAATAAGAGATTGTTGTTTAATCAACATCGTTTTTGTGTGTGTGTGTGTTCGTGTAATTGGAAAATTAATTAAATGTGTGAGCACATTGGATAAGTTAACGTTGAAAGTATTTTAAATGAATTTATGAATTTACATGCATATCAAATATAATGCTTACACAAGATTAGATAGTTTTTTTTTAAGAAAAAAAGGAAGAAAAAAATAAATAAATAAACTAAAAAACTAGCTCAACAGATCACAAAATCAACAATCACAAAAGTTTCAACAACAACAAAATATTCTCGCAAATAATTTGTTATTATCAGAAAACTTTCTTTTAGTTGGCATCAGATAATTTTGCTTATCTATGCTATGCTTATCTGACAAATGTTTCTACATTTTCACACTTTTTACACAATTTCACGCATACACATACACCCACACACACATTCGTAATCGAGTTGAAAGTTCTTCCGGTTACATCACACTGTCAACCGCAATTTTCCACTCACAAGCAACAGGCCGGGCCGAGCCAGACTAGGCGAGGGCAAGGCAAAGCAATGCAAGACAAGGCAAGGCAAGGCAAGGCAAGGCAGGAGGCCACTACTATTACAGCCAATCTCGGCTAGAGTCTATATAGAATGCCATTAGGGTCTGGCCCTGGCACCACATAAAAAGGCGACAATAAAAGCGAACAACGAAAACGAAGACAAGCTCGAGCTCGAGGATAAAAGGCCAAGCGAAGTAAGTTAAGACAACAACTGCGAACAAGGCGAACGCATAAAACCAAACAATTGCTTAAAATCAAATGTGACAACTTTTACCAAAATTAAAATCAGCAAAAGTAAAAAGCCAATAGCCAGAGGCACATAAAAAAAAAAAACGAATGGGAAGCATAGGTTTTATATGGGCGACAAGTTATATATCCTGGAAGCATAAATGACAGAGAATAAAGAAATATCTCTAGAGCGCAGATTTAAGATCAAAGGTTAATAAATGTGAAATCTTAAGGCAGTTAATATAAATAGCTATAGCTACTAGACTACAATGAAATGACTACATATGTATAAGACTCAGAGAAACGCATAGAAAGTCTTTTTGCTTTGTCCATAAAGACAATAGAAGTAAAGAAATCGAATGCATACAAAAGATTCTTCATTCTGAATTCTATTTGCTTTCAGCTCAGTCGTTTGACAGCTATAAAATAATTTTGAATTGAATGGCGAATGCTATAGAATATTCAAATATCTCAAAGTTATCCAAAACTTAAATAGTTACTGATATATTGCTCTTGGAACAACAACTTGTTTGGACTACATAAACATCATATCCATCACAACTTACATCTACTGGATATATTGGATGAAGAATAAAAAGAATCGCAAGCACAACAGAGCGGGGGTGGCTTCATTGAAGAAGGAAGCCCAGGCGCTGTATATTATGGGGCGTGTCGTGGGCCGTTGAGTCCTGCGGGCAGTGGGCGAATCATTGATGCCAAACGGAAATGTGCACACTTTCAAGAAGTGCACTAAAAATGGCAACGAGCACTTCCGTTGATGGCCCAACTAGAACTGACTCTGGCACTGTGGTCTGGCTTGTTTCATGACACGACTAGCTGGCGGCTGTAAGGGAGACATCCCAGCCATCAACCCAGCAATCCACCCACAGCCACCCGCACACACACACACAGTGTAAATGTTCGCATAAAAGTTGAATGATAGTTTGAAGCGCCGGCAGCTGAAATCACGAGCCCGAAGAACGTCCGAAACAAGTCAAGAGCAAAGACACTTCCAACTGTGGCCGCGTGAAGGCAGCAAAACCAGAGACAGCCCGGACAGCCCGGACAGCCAGGACAGCCCGGACAGCTCGATTGTCAGATTGTTGGCTTGTGGGCTGGCCAGATTGCGAGATTGTGAGATTGCGAGATTGGCCAAACGACGCTTGTCTGGCTATGTAAACAAGCGTCATTTCGAATTGCATTTAAAGCGTTTGCAATGCTGAGCATTGGGGCACACTCTCGCACTGCTGGACTGACACGGCTGCTTCATTAGCGTCAACTTGTGCGCACACCATGGCGTATGATTAATATGATTAAGCCCGATGCCAGCCAGAGGCTAGCTAATTGCCAATAGCGCAATGTTGCATAAGAGTAATTGCAAAGAGAGTGCAAAGGGACTGTACTAGGAGTGTGTATATGTGCCTGAGTTGATTATACAAATGGGGCTGTTCTCGATAAGCCTCGATCTGGGTTCAATATAACAGCTGTTATACATACATATGTATGCATGCTGCCCAGTGGGCCATGCTGCTCTGTCGCGTTCCCTTGACAGGCAATTATCGGGTCATAGAATGGAAAAGAAACGGAACGAAACGCTTGGCCTGGAAAGAAGCAATAAAATTTGGTCAAAAGCAGAAGCATAGATAAGCGTCAAACAGTTCACACATTTTGTTCGGGCCAGTCCGTTGCACAGTTCTCTCTCTCTCTCTCTCTCTCTCTCTCTAGCTATCTCCCTCTCGCTCTCTTTCTGCAGACCAACAAACGCGCCATCCCGTTTACCCCGTCAAAAGTGCGCTCAAGCGTGAATATTAAACGTTTGCTCTCGCATGGTAGCCAAGTAAGCTCGGACGGGGGCGTGGCAGGAGCGGGAGCAGTGCGAAGACTGGGAATAGCATCCCTTACGCAACCGCAGCGATGATATTGAAAACTTTGATGGAAAACTTGAAGCAAAAGTTTTGCGAAATAAATAAAGAACGCAGATCCGTAACATTTTGAATAACGGTTTCCCTTACAACAACTGTGTTGGCTAGTGTAATTTGAATATTAAAATTATAAATTGAATAATTGTTAGAGAGAAAGTAAGAGGAGAGCTTTTTGAAGAAAGAGGATGAGGAAAATAATTCTTTAATTTTCTATATAAATTATTTGTTTAAATTAAATATTAAAATAATAAATTGAGTAAGTTAGAGAAAAGTTAGGAGAATTGAAAAATATGAGATTAAAATAAATTAAATAAAAATAATTTTTACATTTTAAAAATAATATTAAGTTATTTATTTCTTTAAATTTATTATATGCATAAAAAAATTTCATTGCCTATTGCAGAAAATATATTAAGCCAAGACTCTAAGGCCTCTTCTATTCGAAATGTGCCAGAGCACTTTGCTGATACTTAAGAAAGGATTATTAAACATAATATGATATCAATATGTGATACATATACTTCTATATATCATATATACAATCATAGCGAGGCAAATTGCTTGTCCGACAATAAGCTTATTTAAGCCAGCTAAACTTAGTATTTGAAACTTGACAGCAAAACAAATATGTTATGGCTAATCACCAGATGCACACACATACAAAATGTGTGCGTATGTGTTGCGAAAATGTGTTAAAAAATCTTGAATGTATTTTGTATGGGGCAAAAGTTGTAGCGATTGGGCAACAGGCGTGTTCAAAGACGCCTTTAAATCATAAATTGAAACCACAGGAATGCATATTAATATGCAAAGCACGCCAAGTCAACTGAGAGTGAGGGAGAGGCCGAGAAAGAAAAAGAGAAAGAGAGGGAGAGGGAGAGGGAGAGAGCATTCAGTTGGGGGAGGTAAGTGGGGGGGAATGTGTGAGTCAACATAATGAATTATGCCACGCCTAACGAGACAGCAGAGCAGCCAGCTTGGCGCTAGAAATGCTGCTGCTGCTGCTGTCGCTGCTTCTGCTACTGCTGTGCCAGAGAAATCCAATAAAAATTCAATAAATTCCGCACAATGCTCGTAATGTTGCCCCGTGTCTAAGGGTGTGTGTGTGTGTGTGTGTGTGTGTGGGTGTGGGTGTGCGTGTGTGTGGGAGCAGAAGCTGAACGAATGGCGCTCAGCACGTGGGGTTAAACGAGCTGCCAGCCACGACTCAGACACGAGTCAGCCGTGACGCTGGCATGTACATATATGCACGACAAGAATGAACAACAAAAAAATGGCATTGTATAATTAATGCATAAATGTAAATAATTAATAAATAATTAATTTAATGTTTCCAATCAATTTCATTAAATAAATATTATATTAAATATGATTAACACTTATACTAAATATATTTCTGTGAATGTGTGCACTTGTTTTTCGCTGTGTACACACACACACACACACATATACATACACGCACGCACGCACACACGCGCTTAATTTACGTGCGTTTTTTTCAATTACTTATGGCGCCTAAAAATAGGCAATGCCAAAGGCCAACAAAATGTGACCGGAAGTCGCTGTCGACCCCAAGAAATATGGCACAAACACACACACACACACATTCAGGCACACACACACACACAGAGACATACATCAACAAACATGCAAAGAACGAGTAGAAAAAATTAAATTTCTGGCGCATGTTGAGTCATTAATTGACGTCAAAAATAGGGTTAATATATTCACACACACACACACACGCACATAGATAACTATATAGAGATGCTGTTTCCGACTTCCGCCCACTGCTGCTGCTGCTGCTGCTGCTGCTTGCCACCGCCCTAGTTGCCCTATATCATGTCAACACAGTCATCAAGCGACTGTCGTTTGAAATTGCTGTCGACCTTTTTGTGTGCTGCCTGGCAGGCAAATGATGCCTATTTGATCAGCAGCCGGGCAAAAGGATAAGCAAAATGAAGCACACATCCACAAAACAACAAAGAAACTGGAGAGAAAAAAAATGTATAGAAGAAAAGGAAAATAGAAACGAATAAAAATAAACGAAAGAGCAGCAAGGAACGGCATACGCGCCATCATGCTAAACGAATCCATAGACGAAAGCCACAGTTTTCTATTTCCCTTTCGGCACATAGACAGCCTAACGTTGGGATTCCTTGCCGTTCATTTAAACTGTGAAACTATTCAAAGTAATCGCTGGAAAATTTTACAATGTGGGCTTGTCTGATCCACAGACAGGATTTAACATATTATGAATATGTGAGAGAGATCTATTAAATGTTATGATGGCATATTTTAAACGAGGAAAGTATCAGAAAGAAAAACTGAAGAAACATCAGAGTTTCACATACATATAAATCTATGCATGTTTATAAAAACTCTTAGAACTCAGGTAATATAGAAGTTGAGGCCATCCAAAATTGTCAACCATATCAATAATTATTCTTTTATTAATGAAGTTCTCTTTGTATATAAAATATTTACAGATATTTTAATAAGATTAAAAAGTATTAAGATTAAGTTAAGGTATAAAATATTTACAGACACATGAAATAAAATATGAATATAAAACGGTTTCATCATTAACCGTCAATTATATACATATATTATATTTTATATTTGTTCATTTATTAAATTTTAATTATTAATTTGTTTAATATCTTTTCTATATTACAGGGTATTTCATGGTTGAGCTGGTAGCTAAAGTACTAATCTTATTTTTTTTTTTTACTATAAGTCTAAATGAGGGAGACATACTAACCTAAAGTCGTAGGCTGGCTGGGTCAGCATTTAACCAGGAACCTCTTCTTGTACTCCTTGTTGCCATTCAGCAATTGTTGTTGTTGCTGTAGTTTGTTCTTGTTCTTGTTGTTGTTGTAGTTGTCGTAGCTGTTGTTGCTTCTTTGCTTTCTTTTTTTTGGTGTTTGTTTCTATGTAAATTTTGATGAGCACGCGGCAAAATGTATGCGCAAATAAAATTAATACAGAATTGCCGTTTGTATTAGTCGGTGATAGGCGCGCAGTTTTTGTTGTTGATGTAGTTGTTGCTTTTATTGTTGTTGTATATTGTATTTGTAGTAATTAGTAATTTGTAATTTTGGTTTAGGTTTCAATTTGATTTTTGGTTATAGCAGCAATTAGATAGCGTTTTAGTTTTGATTATTAGTTTCAATTTAAATTACATGCAACATTTTTGCTGTTTGAGTTAATAAAAAAAAAGTTTGAATTAAGTAAAATATTATTTAATATTTAATTGTAATTTTATATTTCTTTTATAATTTAAAATATTATATTAAAATATATTTTTGGAATATAGGAATATTAAATTATACATATATTATTCAATATATTCAATATATTCGTTGTTTTTAGTTTTCTTGGCAATTATGTTTTAGATTTACAGATCACCCAAAAATGTTATTTGCAAATATAATTTCATCCTGAAAGTAGGCATCACATTTTATACTCTGCAAGCTTCCGTCGCATATAATGTGTTGCCTACTTTTAGAGCCAGAAGTAAAATATATAATTTTTTTTTTTCTGTTTTCCCAATCGCCAATGCTGTACAATATTTTACGAGTTGTTCTTTTATTAAAATAACTTATTCTGCATGGCAAGTGTTTGCGCAAAATTTTCCAATTATTAAAAAATTCAAGTATATTGCTGCACTTAAAAAGTTTACTGCAAACGCGCACACAAACAGACAGAAAGAAACGACATCGCGAAGCCATAAAAGCCAAAAAGAGAGCAAAAAAGAAAACTTTTCCCGCAAAAATAGATTCCTACACTTCTGTTTCTGTTTTTCGCTTTTGCTTATAAGGAAAACTGACATCAAAACACGCGCGCGTTTTGCCAGCTTTGCTGCTTCTTCTTCTTCCTTTAGCTGCCTGCTTTCAAAAAATAACTCTAGGATACACAAAAAGACACGCCGTGGCCATGTTGCTGTGTATGTGTGTGTGTGTGCTCGTGTGCGTGTGTGCGTATACTTTGCCCAAAGGTAAAACTTTGGCTGGCAGGACGACTTGTTGTTGTTGTTCTTGCTGCTGCTGTTCTGCTGCTGCTGTTCTGCTGCTGACTGGCTGTTGATATAATCATGAGAGCACGAATTTGGCTTAAAAAGCGAAAGACAAATTAACGACGAATGGCTGAGCAAACGGAATGAAAGCGAAACGCATGGACGGAAAAGTGCACGAGAAATGTGTATAAAAATACATTTAGTAATAAATTAAATGATTTGCACACTAACCCCAAATACACACTCAAATACACAGACACACATGCAAACTCTCACGCACACACATACATAACACGCGCGCAAAACTAACGAAGCGGCGCGGCAGCAGTGACAGCATAAAATACACACACACACACACACAGACGCATACATAGAGCAAAAGGACATGAACATAAATACATAAATAGTAGTATATTCGCTGCTTGATTTCTGCCTATTTTCGTGCAAAGTGAGCGCCACACTGTTTATGTGTCTGCTTGTGTGTGTGTGTGTGGGTGAGGGTGTGGGTCGAAGCAGGCGACGTGTATTAATGCCGCTGCTACTGCTGCTGCCGCCGTCGCTGTCCGCCATAGCTTAGCGCGCAAAAACCGACAGATACACGAACATTTAACACCCAAAAAATGCGTGGCGCATGTTAAAAAGGGAGCAAGCAGGCGGTGACAGCAGCGCCAGCCGCAGCATCAGCGGTACATAAAAAGTAGTAGATGTACACTACATCATTTCATTACTATTGCTTTTTGCACGCGTAGTATATTTATTGCAATTTAATTTGATTTTCGCTCATCTTGGCGTATGCTATGGCACTAGTCCACATTTTTTCATGCTTTACTTGCATTTGTATGTATTTGTGTGTTGGTGGGGTTTTCTTTTATTTTTTGTACTGGCTTTACCGCACTTTGATTTCCTGGCGCGTTTTCGTACCGCACACGCTTATATCCTGTACTCAACTGAGGAAGCCTTTTTAATGTTAAGTGAGCAGGATAACGAAGACGAGCATGAAAAGCTTTGCGCAGGGCGCAGCCAACATTAAGGGAGTCGCTTTTTGCGTGCAGCCAACTTTAAGGGGTTTAACCTCAGCACAGTTCAGCAACAGTTTGCGACTTGCATTGGCGCACATATTTGAATAGAAGAAGAATATCTAGTTTGTTAATTTCAAAATTTTTGCAATCAAGAAAACATGTTTTTTCACTTTTATAGTTTACTTAATGCTTTAAATTACAAATTTACATGCTTATTAAATGGCATACATATGTATATGTATAAAAATTAGTATATAAATAGACGCTGTTTACAACTGCAACACAATAACAACGTCTCTCGTTAGCAGGCATTCTTTAAATACACAAATGTAAATGTATGTACGAATTTACACAAACAATTGAATGTGTCATAAATATATCTATACAAAATGCGGGTAATTTATCATAACTAACATAACATATTTTTAGAATAGTTTTAAAATGTCGGATGATTACGTATAAAGAACACGTCATATTCCTTCTCGATCCATTTGATCAGTTTGCTCACATACTCAATGACCTTTGCCTTATCCACAATAGACTCAAAGACAGCATAAAGCTCATGTGTGGCCGTTAACCATCCGAGCACCACCTCACGCTCCTTCACCTCATAGATAAACTTCAGAGGGCGCGAGCTATTGTGTATGCGATGCAGTAGATCACAGTAAATAGCTTCCAAACGCTCAAATTCAGCCAGCGATTTGTACGGATGCTTGAGCATCGGACAGAGCAGCTGAGCCGTTGCTTTTGGCTTGTAAAGAAAATGTCGCAGCTCAGGTACACATTGCATCTGCTGATACAGTTTGACATTGTAGGATTGCTTTAGCTCGTCGTTAATGGCCTGCAGGCAAAGACTGCGTCGCAACTTCTCCGTAATGCGTTCCTTGGCCTCTGACAGCGTGTGAAATGCATCCCGATCCACGGACATGAGCAGCAGGCATGCTGGACAATCGTCAGCCAAATACGAAACATGCGCATGCAAATAGCCATTCATATCGAACTTTGGCAGGCAAATGGGCGTCCAATTTTCCGAGTTCTTAAAAGACTCTGAACACTCGATCAGATTGAATATCAAACGCAAATCCGCCGGATGTATGGAGTACTTCTTCAAGCGCACCAATGCGATCAACTTATTGTTGGCTATCAGCACCGCGAACACCAGATTCTTGATCTTTGAACAGTTGCTCTGTATGGCGCCAACTATATTGGAACGCACAGCTGTAGGCAGCGGAAAGACTCGTATCGAATTGGTTAAAAAGGTAAAAATGTTGTTGGTAACTGCAAGCAATAAACAATAATTTAATACAGAATGAATGGAAATTTGTGTTCTTATGGCCTTACCCTTAGCATGGGTGCTATCATTGGCCAATAGATTGAAGATCAATCGCTCGCTGCCGGAAAGCAAACGTCGTAGATCAAAATTTTTCCGTTTCTCAAAGATCTTGGACATGTGTGAATAGGTAAGCGTAGAGAGTATTTGATAGTAGACATCGCTGTAATAATTAATATAATAATATAATTACAATGTTATTGGATCTGTATACGATCACAATATATTCCAGTTCACCCACCTGAGTTGTAGCTGCAGCTGCTGGATGCTCATGTTCGTGCGAGAAGCCGCTACGAGGATGAGAGAATTGCGCTGCATGAAGGCGAACTTGATGCCGCCTGCATGTATCGAAGTGATTGCATCCTGACCGAGTTGCACAAAGCTAACCAAAGCCTGAATGACGCCAAAGAGCGTGGCCAGCTTATCCTCGTTGCCGTGTAGAGAGTAAATTGGTTTACCCGCTTCGCTCAGTATGAAAATGTGTTTCTTTTGGCCTCGCCACACGCTGTCGTGCTGATAGTCGTAAGTGTCCTCATCAAGGGCGTTCGTGCTGCCGCTGTCTTCTGTCTTGGCACTGGTGGAGGTGCTCAGCGCTAGCGACTCTACGGAGGCGGCCAATTCTCTTGATTGTCCCGTTGCTGCGGCTGTCTCTAAGTCTGGGCTCAAATTGTTATGTGTTTGAGTGACCATTTCATCGCGCAGCACCGAGATAATACTATGGCCTTGCTGTTCGGCCTCGGCACCATGTTCCGCCTCCTGGTAGAGATCGCTTGCGCTGAGATCCGTGTCCAGTTCCGGCTCACCTTCAGCATCCATGTACTCACATGTGGAATTCGTGTCGGATGTGGTTGCATTGGGGGGCGTCTTTTCAATTTCCATATTGTTTTCGTTTTAGTTTTATAGTACTCTAAACATAAACATTATTGCAATGACAATCTTGGACCTTCTATGGCCAACAATCGCTGCTTGTTATCGATAAGTTAAATTATTTTCGTATTTTAATAATTAAAGGGTACGGTCACATTAGTTGCATGTTATGAAAACAGCGGCCAGCGGCGTGCGTGAAAAATGTTTCTGAAAAAATTTAATAGCTGTAAGTTTCTAAATTAAAAGATTTATAAATATTAATCGCAAATTCGATGCTTATAGTGCCACGCCTCAGCCAGTTGTATGCGCTGCCAGCACGGCTACAAAACACACAGGCTGCTGAAGCGCCAATACCTGCCGAACCTGAGGATATTGACGTCATTGAGCAACGCATCCTCAAGCACCCGGATTACTTCCAAGTGAACAATTTGTTTACCGTGCGCGACTTGTTCAATGCACGCGTGCATTATGGCCACAAGGAGGGCTCACTCGACGACCGCATGCGGCCATATATATATGGCAGTCGACTAGGTCACTTGATCTTCGATCTGGACAAGACGGCTTCCCATTTGCGTGATGCACTGAATTTCACGGCACACATTGCCTTTCGGGATGGTATTATATTGTTCTTTAATCGCAACGCACAGAACGCCCATCTGGTCGAGCAGAAGGCCATGGAGGCCGGCGAGTTTTCGCACACGCGATATTGGCGTGGCGGAATTTTCACAAATGCCAATGTTCAGTTTGATGCAGTTACTCGGCTACCGGATCTGTGCATCTTCCTTAATACACAAAACAATGTAATGACACAACATACGGCTGTGCGCGATTCAGCTAAAATGGCCATTCCCACCATTGGCATCGTTGACAGCAATTGCAATCCCAATTTAATCACGTATCCAGTACCAGGCAACGATGACTCACCAGTCGCTGTGGAACTCTACTGCAATCTTTTCAAGGAGGCCATTTGGCGTGGCAAGCGCAAGCGACGTGAACTCCTAGGCCTGCCACCACTCGATGAGACACAACTCAAGACCCGTCGCAGTCGTGCAAACAAAGGCAAATCAGGCTAAGCTAATGATAAACATTTATATTTTTGTTGAAACAATCTATATAATACATAATGTGTTAAAAAAAGGATTTGTAAACATGAAGTCAGTTTCATAACGATGGTTAATTATGGCAGCATATATGATATACATGTCATTCGAAGCGATTCTCAATTTGGCAATTCTATTTACTTAAACATTAATATTCCAACAGGCTTTGCACCCTGGCAAATGGGAAGTTTGAATTCTGTTGAAAGACTCTACTTGTAGAGTCGTCAAGCTAAGCCATGGTATAAGTTATTAATTTATTAATTTCTTTACATGAATAGCACAGGCTCTTATTTGACATCATGATGACATTGCTTAATATAGAATTAATATAGAATTTTCATATTATATCTAAGTGTATCCCTCAGCCTTCTAGGGTGGCAGTAGGGTGGCGCCTTTGATGAAGCTGTTCGTGTAATTGGCGTAAAAGGAGTTGGTGCCATTGTTGTTGCCCACGCTACCAGTAGTATTGTTGCTGTCCGCCTCCTGTACGTAGGGTTGGCTATTGTAGCCAAAGTAACCGTTGTTGGTGCCAATTGGCGGTCCGGATTGCGCCGGGAACTGACCCACGATGGGTCTCGTTGGATTATTGGGCATATTTCCTATTTCGCCTCCAATTCCACCTTTAATTGCACGCCCAGTGCCAAAGATTTGTTTTCGTACTGGCGGCGGACCGCGATGAAATGTATTCTGATCATTGTTCTTGTTCCATGTGGGGTTTACAGGCTTGCGTACATATACCTGAGCCTGTCCATTGTTACCAGACGCTTCTATTTTTCGGTTAGTCTGCTGCACCCACTGTTCGGCATGCTTTATGGTTAGCATGGCTTTGTGTGCCCCAATATACTCTTCGGCCTTTTTCAGGCGCTCTAGTTGCCTCTCGTCTAGCTGATCGCGCGGCAATTTGCTGAGACGTTGCACAGTACGCTTCCAATTATGAAATTCACGATTCTTAAACGGTTTCATCGCCTGACGATATTCACGCCACTGACGCTGGCGATCTTCTTTGGTACCCGGAGGCGCGTCTTCCAATGGAGGAGGCGCTTCCGGCCGCTGTATCCATTTGCCATCGATTTGCACAAAAGTCCCGCCACCTTTTTTCTTCTTCACTAGTTTATTCGATGTTGAGGAATTATTGGAGGAGCAGTTACTGCTGTTGCAGTTTCCTCCCGGTGGTGGTGGAGGTGGCATAAGTGCCGCATCTAACAATGCATCGTTTGTTGTACTGTTGTTATTATTGCTACTGCTATTGCTGCTGTTGTTCTTGTTGTTATTGTTATTGTTGTTGGTGCTGGCTTTGTATTTTTTGTTGGGTTGACTGATTTGGCTCGAGTTTTGTTTATTTTGCCGCTGTTTATCCCTGGGCACCAGATTCCACGAGCTTGGACACTTGGGCATGGGTGGTTGTATAGGTGGCGGTCGATGTTGTGGTGACATCATATCCTCCCAAAAGGGCGGTGGCTGTAATGGTCGATGATTACGCGGGCCCGGCCCGGGACCCATATTGCCCATATTACCCATGTTGCCCATATTGCCCATGTTGCCCATGTTGTTCATGTTTCCCATATTGCCCATGTTACCCATGCAGCCAGCAGGCATCATTGGTGGTGGCCCACATGGACCAGGTCCGTGTCCGAAGTTACCAAAACCCATGGACATTAAGGGAAAGGGCAAAGGCGGTGGTCGACTTAGGGGAGGAAATGTATTGTTGACGTTATTGATATTGTTGTTATGATTATTATTGTGAATGCGATTGTTGCCCTGCTGCCTGTTGTCAATTTTATTTGCTTTGCGATTGTTGCGAGTTGCTTGCGCATCCCCTGGCTGCTCCTTGGATTCTCTACTCTTCTTCCAATCGGCAAAAGATATTCGTAGCGGCTTTGAATCACCATCCTTGTTGGCGCTATCATTTTTCACCGCCTCCGGCGGCGTCGCATCCTCCTTGGCTGAATTTTCAGCCATTATTTGTGTCGATTTCAACACAGCAAATAATTGAAAATCTGAACAGCAAATGACAGTTTTCAGAAAAATTTGTGGAACTCGACCGATATTCAACTTTTCGATTTGCCAGGGCTTCTGAGCCACCCTACTACAATAAGACTATTGAAAAAAAATTACATCTCAAAGTGGCAGCACCAAGATATCGATATTTTCATAAAAATCATAAAAGTAAACAGAATTTTGCATTACTACAATTAAAATTTGTAAAATCTTAATCAAAGATAAATAATCTGGTAAAGCTTCACCAAATGTCGCTATGCTATAAAATTAATATAATCTCTTTTAATTAAATAATGTATTGCCACTCCATACATATCCGTCATAAATACTAAAAATTACAATGACAATCGATAAACCGATGAGTGTTTTGCAGATCTAGTAGTCGCAGAGATTTTTTGGTAAGCTTTCGTATAGCCATTTCATTAAATTAAACTAGAGCAAAGTGAAATAAGCTGATTTACAGTAGTAGTAGTAAAAGTATCATCCGTATTTCAATAACGCGACACTATATGTCCAAGTTTTCTTCTGCGTAGTGCCTTAAAGTTAAAGTAGCTAGTGAAGCACTGCTGCGCAGTCTACGCGTAGTTTCCAACCAACGAGCGTTGGCACATATGTATATATTATTACTTAATTTCGGAGAAAACCTGGTGGAAAAAGTGTTTTAGATACATACAATTACTTAATTAAAACAAATTGTTTGTAAGTTTGAATACAAAATGCTTTTACTAGCATTAAGCATAAAAGGCACACGCCTTGCCCTACGCCCCAGGCGACACAAACAGCGCTGCCAGCGTCAACGTCTCTGCCGCTGCCACAGTCATATTTGTTGTTGCTATTCTCGACATATGATTCAATAAGTGGGCAAGATCGCTGCGCGCACTGACAGTTTCTTTTCTGCTCTTGTAATATTTGTAAATGCTATTTAAAACCAGAGTCGTTGAATATGCGCCGCAGCATAAAAACGCAAGTTAGTGACAATTAGCCGGAGCAACGATAAATGCGTTCCACGTATTTTTTTTTTTTTAATGAAACTTAAATGCCGAACGCACACACACATACTCATACATACTGTTACTGAAGTATACAAATGGCCATTGTGCCCGTTTTATGCAAACGCTTTTGGAATTTGTGTGCGCAATTATAATTCATATAATTCGTAAGTGATTCATGGTGGCGCCTTTTATTGCTGACGATAAATATATGCGGTAAAATCACTGTATTCTTGATTATGGCTAGCCAAAATGAGCAGCACTGAAAACTATCATAAATCTAATTTTTTATCAGTTTCGGCCTTAAGTTTCTTATTTCTTATCACAGTTGCAAATGATATACACAGTGCATACATTATGTGTATGTATGTAGATATATGCATATGTGTTTCAGCACTTGTGTCGCAGTTTGCTAGTGATACCGTAAGGATCAGATGTTTGTAACCGTCAATATTACCATAAGCGATCGAAAGATATCGATGACACCTAAAGTTCGACTTGTTGAGCGCCGATTAGGGTTCAATTCAAAATTTTGTTTAATGCAAAGTTAAATAACTACAAATAAATAAAATTTAATTTTTCTTATTTAATAAAAAAAAAATAAAATACAAATAATCAGTACATAGTTCGATTGATTTAAAGTAGGGTTTCCACTGTTCCCCTTTTTCTAATCATTATATTTGTATGTGTTTTCACCTTTCTATCTTTCTTTTTGCAGGGGGAGGTGCGGAAACGCTTCTACGACTTCTTTCTCACAACTTTCGCAACATACACACACACGCAGACATCAACAATAAGTAAACGAACGAACTTAAAAAAAATAACAACCCGGAGATAAGAAAACAGAACTTTTAAGCCACAAATCGAAACTGGGCTAAGATAGAAAAAACGAGTGAAAACAAAGGCAACATGGCGCACACACAGCTGGGTAGGGCGGTGAAAAACATTGAGGCACCGCGTCCGCTCAAGACACAATCGCGCTCGTCACTGAAGAACAGCTACCTGGTAATCGAGGAGCTGATACAGTTGATTGACAATGTAACTGTGGGACTGCAGTCGTGCAATACGACAACTGAGTCGATAACGTTGCTGTTGCATAATTTGCGTGTACATGGGCCGCAGCTGGAGGCAGTGTCCAAGGATACGCTGGATCGTGCATTCGTTGTGTTTCGGAATGCTTCGCTGGACGAACGTCTAAACATAATGACACGACTCAAACTACTCGAACTGATCGAATTACGTGCCAATAGCTGGGAAGATAAAGATACAATTGCCTATTACAAGTCCAAGCAGCAAGTGTCCAGCATTGAGGTGGGTGACAAACATTAATTAGATAAATAGATTATATAAATTTTTATTCTTAATTTAAATATTTCAGTTACCCGCTGAGCCATATCAACACGATGCTGCAGGCGTGGTAGGCAACCAGCAAGCCTTTCTCAGCACCTCCCCCACATTTGGCGGCACAGGCGGCGGCAGCAGCATGGGTGCACTTGTTGGCGTCGACACGACTGCTGCTGCGGCCTTCAATGCGGCAACACTGGCTGCCGCACAGGCAGCGGCGATTGCTGCAGTCGGCTCACCCAATCAGCAGCATCTGTTGTTGCCACCCGGTGCAGTCATACGTAATTCGGGTAAATTTCCCAAGCCCACTAAAATACCGGGAAAAACCTATTGCAAGGATGAGGTGGTTATAAGGAACGCCGATTCGGGCAAGGGTAAGTATCAGTTACAAGTGCTGCAGACCATTGCATAAAGTACATTTTTAAATGTATTTGACTATATATATCTGCTGTCTGCTAATCGTCCAAAATAGTTATGGGCATTAAGGGCCGACGTGTACACATGATCGAGGAACTTAGCGAAACAATAATATCCTTTCAACGAGGTAAAACGTTAGATCACAATCTCACCTAAGCCCAATAAGCATTTATTAATGTCTTGTCCAAAATCATTATCCAAATTCTATTTTGAATTATAACGTCAAATCTGCACAAAATGCACGCAAATACACTCACACACGTACACATGCATAAACAATATTAATGCACACGCACACACAAAATCGCCCGCACGTTAAGGTTGAATTCAAATTATGCTTGTCTTCATTTTGTTTCAAAACTGCTAATTATTTTAATACCAAAAACATTTACATATTTTACCATTATTGTAAGAATTGTTTTCTTCTATTAATATTAATATATATTGTGTGCAGTCAACCCTGGCGCGAAGGAACGATTGGTGCAGATTACCGGACCGGCAGAACATAAAATCAAGTAAGTTGTCAATTAAGTTTAATGTTGAAATTAGGACAAATAAAATTTAATTTTCAACATCTACCAATTAACGACAAATCAGAATTAGCGCTTAAAACAGCAAAAAATCCTTCAACCAAAAGGTATTGCCACCTCATACAAAACAATACTGCCTATTTAAAATCATTACCACTTGGCGTTGCCACGATGTTGCAAATATTTTGTAAAAGTAACTGTATTAACGCCATTTTCCACAAATATTAATACGCAATATATACTCGTTTTTGCAGTTATGCCAAACAATTGATGGAGGATACCATACGTCGTAATGCTTCACCGGTACGCCTGGAACCAGCTCCATCGGCTGATGGTGCAGGTGGCTCCTGTTCGTCGTTGAACTCTTCCAATTCGGATGATGCCGTCGCCGTGCAGCCACGCACGCCCAGCGGCAGCAGCAGCTTGGCCAATCGTTTAAGCTTCAATTCGGCGCAGAATTTCATGACTGCCACAGCAGCGGCGCACCAAATGTCGCAACACCATCAACAGCAGCAGCAACAGCACCAGGGACAACATCATCACCACCATCAGCAGCAAGTTGCCAATGCGGCTGCGGCGGCAACAGCTGCTGCCGGTAAAGTTATACGCCCCAATCAGCAGCTGCTTATGCATTCATATTCCACAAACGATGCTTCCGTAGGTGAATACAAATTCACGGTCAATGTGGGCCAACATCTCATCAAGATAACAGGCGACTGCTGCGAGTTAGTGCGTGTAAGTAGTCTGTTTATTCGTTAGCTTTCGAATTGAATAAGCAAATCTTCCATTTGGGACAGGTGGCCAAACTCGTCTTGGATGATTACTTTAGCAGTTCCGAGTTCTTGGCTTCAATGGAGGCTGGCGCCGCCTTCGATGGCACCTCTCTGGTTAGTCCAGTTACAACGCCCTCCACACCGCTGCCCGGTTCAGGACCACCGCAGTTTATGTTGGGCAACGCGCTGCCACTGGCCGATAGTGGCATCGGTCTGAATTATGCGGCTGGACAGGGCAACAACAATGGTGATGGCGATGATGAGGTATTCGCAGATTCTGTTGCATCCAATGGGAGCAGCAGTCAGAATGGTTTGGCACGCTCGCGACGCAGTCATTTCTCGCGCAAGGAGTCAACGCCGGAAACAAAAGCAGCACGCGAAAAACTTGATGAAGATAACGAGGTCAATCGGCTAAAGACGAATAGCTGTAAGTAACAGATCAGGACAAGCGCTGTACCCATATTTTATTTGAAATGAGATCTATTTTAATATGTCTTCATTTGCAGCACGCCTCTCGTACGATATTGAACATTTGATGTACTATTCGAAGAGTCCCCATGCCTGGGCTTTGCCAATTGAATGGGTTAAAATGATGGAAACTGTGCCGTCGATACTTCGCAATAAGGTAATTCAACCAGTTGAGACGCCCTATAAAGCTTCTGCGTCAAGTGCTAATATCATTCTTGCACATAATTCATCATTAACAACAACTACTACTATTACTGCTACTACTACAACAGCAACAATAACAACAACAACAGTATCAAGCGCCAGTAACGGAGAGTCAGCAATCATTCAAGCATCCATTAATGAATGTGACCCCACCAATATTCACCCAAATACTAGCTATCAAAATTTTGTAATTAACAAGCAAATGCAAGCAAAGCTTCTAAATGTAATGCTCGATAGCACAAGCGAACGCAAGCTAATATTAAGTGAACGAGACGGTAGTCACAACAATCGCATACCATCCTCAGAATCAGATAGAAAATTATATAACAAACAATTGCAAATTATAACAAACACAATGGGTGCAGCTGCCGCAGCTGGCAAATGTCGCAGCCAGCAGCAGCCCCAAACACATCTTCAGAATTCGCAGATCAAGACTATATTTCAGCGATATAGTGAGAACGACGAATTCTCATTGACCATGTTTGATGCTTACTCCAGCGAGGAGATGAACAACAATCATGCGTTTATCTAAAGCGCTTTTCTATACTTTAACGAAAGAAATCTCATGAGTTAACTATTTATAGTTTTTTTTTTTTTTTTATATAATCCCCACAGACGCTAAATAGCTTATAAAATATGACGCGCAAAAAAAAGAACAGATAAAACGTAATGCGATCAAATAACAAACCACAACACTGATATACCCAGTATTATATATTTAATGAGCAACGCAACAATTTGCTAGTCTTAGGCTCCGTACACATTTTGTTAAATATAAATTTTTCAACAAAAATGTTTGAAAAAAGAAAAGAAACAATTAACTTTGAAAGGAATCTGTGTTTTGGCTGTGAAACAGATTTAGTGTTCGCTAGAGTTACATATACATACATATATATATATATATATATATATATATATATATATATATGTTTATTGCCGGTCAACGCTTAGTATTGCCCGGACAATCCCAAATTAACACCAACTCGCACACATACACACACACACATACATATATATACATATATATATATATATATATAATACACACACATTGTAATTAATGTTTAACAAGACTAATAACAACGGCAATTGCAACATTTAGCCTTAACTGTAGCATAACTTAGAAGTAAGCGTTTTTTCAAAGAATAACCCATTTAATATTTATACACACACGTATATATGTATATATACATGCATATATGATGTAAAATAAAAATGACTTTCAAAGTCGCAGCGCTTGGCTTTATCTATTTGTACATATATTTGACAATCAACCCAACAACTAGCCATAATTACACATACATACATGAGCACGCCACACCAACACACACACGCATACACACCCAAACACACACACATGTACTAAATTAATAAGGTAAGAGCAGTATGTCTTTAGTTTCATATACTCTTTTCAAACCTTTTCTAAATTAATCACTCAACTCAATTTTCAACAGGATCTACAGGATGAGAGCCAGCGCTTCGATGGTGAAAAATATCTGGCTAGCATTCAAAGTGCCACCAAACGAAATATTGTGGCCGCCGACGATGCCGAAAATGTGGATGAATAACACAGAAGAAAAAAGAAAAACAAAAAACAAACGCATAAAATGTAAACAACGAGATTTGACAATAGCAAAATGTTTCTGTGTAGATATTGTTGTGAGTCTGAGTGAGTCCGTAAGTCTGAATAGGGCCTCATGAGATATCAGACCATCTCTTATCTACACAAATTATCTTTCTGTTTTTGTACTCTGCTTTTAGCTTTAGCGTGTCACGTACATTTCTTAATATTATAAACGACCAAAACAAAAAAGAAATAATGAATTACTATGAATTATATAAATACTAACTTAAATTAGAAGCTTTATAAAAGGAAACAAAATACCTTCGACGATTTAAATGGAAATGTTAAATCAAAGCAACTTTCAATCTAACGATGCTCTTAAATTAAGACAAAAAAAAAGAAAAAACGATAAATATTTACTAATATTTAATACACTTACTATGATAATAACTAAATGCAGCTTATTGATAGAACGCTCGATGAAAACTTCACGTAACGAAAAGCGGTTCGAACATTAACGGTCAAAATCAACGCAAATGCATTTTTACTTAACGAGTAAAGCAAACAAAAAGTAAATCAACAAAAAAATTAAAAACTAAAGTTTTTAGGTTCTCAAAACAAACATTTTTCATATAAAACCTTATATATATCTTATTTCAATCATCTCCAAAAAAGAAATTATAATTTTGTTGTATTTTTTCATATATTTTTGTGCAATGAATATCATTTAAATGAATTGTATTTTGAATTTTCTCTAGTCCAATGAGTTATGGAAACTTTGATGTCTTTATTTTTGGTTTCTAAAATTTAACACGCCAATGTTTATTTGGAATTTTATTTTTATGTTTTAGCTAATTTATTTAATTTATTATAAATGATATTTTTCGACAATTGCAAATCGTTCACACATGTATATGCAAATACAAATAAATTGAATCAATATCAAAATGAGATTTTTGTACTGTTATTTAATTCTTTGTCCTGATCAAGTATAAATTTCCGGACTATATGAACAAATAAAACACTTAATTTGCTAGATATGCGTGTATATTTTTATTTATAATTTATCTTTGGCAACTGGCACATAATACATTTATACATAAATTACAACAAAATCGCAATCACAATAATAACAATAGTTTCTTGATATGTTAGGAATGTGGGGATCGTTATTGAATTCTAAATCGAATAGTAATTTGTGCGATTAGTATTGGAAGGAATTGTGCTAAACATATAGAGCTACAGACATTTATAGATGGCGAAGAACATCACATTGGTTAATTATATATTGTGTATATTTATCTATATTTTATATGTATGTATGTATGTATTTAGTTGCCCAATAAAGGCCGTCGATCCGTCGTAGCGCCGCGCTGTGTTAAGCTTTTGTTGACGATTTGAAAAAGAGATTGTACAGATTAGTGAAATACTAGTTTCAAATCCAATCTATATAATACACACACACACAATACATATATAATCAATATACACCAATACAACATGTATAGTAGATTGAATACGATCAACTAGACTCAATATTCACGTACATGGAAGTATGATAGGCGGCGCGTTGTGCCGGCGACATATTCAGATTGCCCTGATGCTTGCGATCGTAGGTCCAGATAACACATGTAGCCAACAGGGAAACTGTAGGAAATATATATATAGGTATGGCTTTAGCTATAAGCTCAGACAATCAATTCCATTATGACTCACTCAATAGGAACAGTATAAAGAAGAGCTGCAGCCAGAAGTGACTGCCGCCGCTGCTGTCGACGATTACTCCGGCGACAATGGTGACCACAGCAAGGCCCAGATTTTGCACCGATTGACAACTGAAATGAAATACAATTGATTATATTGTATATAGATATGTAAATGTGCACTTACAAGCCATAGGCAGTGCCCAGCTGATATTCGGGCACTATCAGCGATACCATGGGCCACAGGCTGGCAGCCAGCATTGAATAGGACAGACCCATAATTGACATGCCGATGTACGGATTCATTTGGGTGAATGTGAGCAGCAAATGAGCGGCAATTGTTGAAATTGTTGCCATAAATACCCAACTCACATTGCGGCCCACACGATCGATGATAAAGCCAAACAAAGGCGATGCAATGGCCGAGATCAAATATACAATCGAATTGACCGTATTTGCCTGTTCAGGCGTCAAGTGAAAGGTGGATACGAAAAAGGCCTGGCCAAGCGCAACGAACGGAAATATGGCTACATAATAGGCCACGCAGACCACCGATACCATCCAAAAGTCCAAACGGAATGTCATTATATCGCCCAGCTTGGCTATGTCGCCGCCCGGATTGGTGTTGCGTTTTAATATGCGTTCAGCGCGCTTATCCATCCAGCCTGCAGTATAGGAAATTTGTTATTATCATAATTACATTATTCAAATTTATTTAGCATACCCAAGATAAGTGTACACAGCAGCGACATTACACAGGTGATCCCGGCCAGAAATAGTGTAACGCCCAAGCCCGTATACCCAGCATAGAATCCGGAGACGTAGTTGTAGAGCGGTTGCATTACCCAAAAGTTGACGGTGCTGCCAAAGCGCGCCACTGACAGCTGCAGGCCAAACACCATGTTCAGCTCCTTGCCTTTGAACCACAGCACGGCATAGCTATTCTGGGCAACGGCCAGGGACTCGGCGCCAATGCCAAACACAAAGCGACCCATAATCATTAGCCAAAAGCGACCGAACAGGCCGCCAGCGGCAAATATCAACTGACCCAGCAACACAATCAGCATGTAAATAATTGTGCCCATGCGTATGCCAAAGACACGATCGACCAGAAAGCCACCCACAAAGCAGAGAACAATATTTGGCCACGAATAGATGGAATAAATCAAAGTGAATTCGGTGGCATTCAGATGGAGCTCCTTTTGAAATACATCCTGCAATGCACCCGGATTATCATAGCAAAAATAGGAACCTATAAGATAAAGAGAGATTGAGAGAGAGAGAGAGAGAGAGAGAGAGAGAGAGAGAGAGAGAGAGAGAGAGAGCAATTAGTAATTGATAACAATAGTTAACAATCTAGTAGGTGAACAGACCAAATCCCAGCAGGCACATGAATAGAAGTGCTAGGAAACGATGCGGTTTGCTAGTGGGAACACAGCAGCCTTGTTCTTGGGGCACAGCCGATTCGGTATCCCGTGTGCTGCGCCTACGCACCACAGGCTTCGCCTCATCCTCGCCACTGCTGCTCGCCGTATCCACAATTGGCAAACGCTCTTCCCTCGACATTTTCATGAAAATGTTTTCAGTTTGTTGATTTTCTTAGTTTACTTTCTTTTTTTATTTTATTTTATTTTATTTTTGTTTGCTGATGCCTTGGGATGAGATGTTTAAAGTTCTGTGTGAGTGTTGTCTAGAGCTGAATCTGGGTATATGCCGCGGGGCTGCCCTCTACTGTTGTTGCTTATCATTAGTCCACATCGTGTATTTGTTGTTTTTGTCGCTGTTGTTGTTGCAGCCACTGCTGTTGCTTTATTGATTAATTCAGTGCAAGTGCAGAGGCACTATCAAGGCGCAGGCGGGAATCTGGGGATGGGGGTTGAATTTAGTTGCTAAGCGCTTGAGCTGTCGAACTGCAATAAAACAGCATGAAAATGGCATTTTACACAAATTTTCCAACATCTAACACTAATGCAAACACACACGAGCCACCCTGTGTGGGTGGGTGGGTGACTGGGTAGACAAACAAGACGGAAAGATCTTGGTCACAGTTTGTTAGGTCCAACGGCGCAAATGCGTTGCTAATCAATTAAGTGTCATGAATTGTGGGCGGCTTAAGTGAAGCATTAAGCGAGTAACACCTTTTGTTTCAAATGCGAAAAGCACCGTAGTTATTTGCTTATTGTACACATGTTTACATAGCAAAAGGCGCACATATGGTACACCTGCATATGTATGTGTGTGTAGATATGTATGCGTGTGAGTATATAGGATATAAAGCCTTTTTATCAACGCCAACTACGCACGTCACACAATAATTAATCCGTGTCTTTAACTTGGTGTCATTTAAGTTTGTTTTGAAATTATAATTTTGCGCGCGCGCCCACATGATTCAAAAGCACCCGCTGATAACACAGTTTATGATTATTAACATTGTGTTATTATTATTTTGTATTCAAAACAAATGCAACAGATTCACAAATGGAAAAGTGTGAAAATACTCAACAAGTGTCATTAAAAACGGCAGGTCAACCTGACAGTACGAAGAGTCTCCCCTCTTACCTGTTTTCCGCAAACGGAAAAACTAAACTCAAGTCTGTTTTTGATTTCCCACTTTACCTAGGATATGGGAACTAGTTCGAAGTAGTCGCTCGCTCCGCCTATCGATGTTTTCATTTGAGACATATCGATAGCAAAATGTTTTTAGAGCTGGACAAATACAATGCGTTTGTATATTCAAGCAACAATTTCACAAATTTTGGTACACATACACACATATAGATAAACAAAGTTCATATATACGACTGCCATGAAAGATTAAAGTCGGTGAGCCACGCAACAAGTATCAATTGTATTTATTATATTATATAAATTGTTAACGTATACTTTCTATTACATTCATCGTGTAAACAAAAAACTGTGTTACTATGAAATAATGTCATCGCTTCAGCGCAAATTCATACAGAAACAAAACGTTTCAAACAACACTGCAAATACTGTAAATACAAACACGCATCTATTTTTGTAATGCCCACAACAGTCGTAACAAGTGCAATTAGTGTTGGCTAAAGCTACCAAAACATCCAACAGACAACAGACAGGTGGAGATGGCTGCAATAAAGGTGGGTTACTAAATATTTCTGAAATTTTAGTGCGTTGTTAATTTACATATATGCGTATGTTTTTATTTCATTTCGCTGTGCATGTGTGCTTATTTGCGCCTCAGAACATCGCGCTTGGCATTTTGTACGGCCTATGGGACAGCATACGTGGAATGACACTGGTCCTGCATATAGACAATGAGGTGGCCAGGCAGAATGCAGAATTGGAGACAATGCGCCAACTGCGCAGAATGGACAGGGATCAATATAGACAGGCGCGACGCTCGCCTTCACCAGTGCCCAGCTCAGCAGCGGCAATGATACGTGAGGAGTTTGAGAAGCGGACAGACGCCAACTCCGATGAACGTACTTTGGAAAAGATATTCAAAAAGAAGCCAGCGGAGGAGTCAGAGCCACAGGCGTAAGTAGATTATTCAAAGAAAGGGTAGTCTTCCACCTGATTATGCTATCATAACATAAATATGTAAACCTGTTATCGATAAAAAAAAGTTATACAGTCGCTGTTTAACATCTAACTGCATTGATCAATTTCGAACACAGCAAATTCCCGCTCAACAATTATTCGAGTGCCCCTAACGACAATTTGTGTTTATTACGCATTAATTGTATTTATTGCGTTTTATTTGCAGCGAGAAGAAAATAGCCAAGAAATTATTAAAATGCTGCTTGCTCAACGGCGGCTTCACATGGCTGAGCATTGTGTTGTTCGAGAACGTGTTGCTGCCCACGCTCAAATTCTGTCTCACCATCTTCTATGGCGCACAGTCGGATACACTGCCCTTCGTTTGGAGCTGGCTGCATCCTATATTGTCGCTGATCTTTGGCATGATGTGGGTGCTGCCCATATTCATGCTATCGAAGATTGTCAGCTCTCTGTGGTTTGCGGACATTGCGAATGCGGCGTATCGTGTACGCAAAGGTCGCCCCCAATTAATACCCGGCATAAGTAAGCTGGTAGCCGATTTCCTCTTCAGCTTGGTGGTGCAAATGCTGTTCCTGGTGCAGAGCATGCTGGTGAATTTGGTGCCAGTCAAATATGTTGGCTCCTCGCTGTGCTTTCTGCATTTGTGCCTTCTCTACTCGCTGTACTCGTTTGAGTACAAATGGTTTAACATGGGTTGGGAGCTGCATCGGCGTCTCACCTACATCGAAAAAAATTGGCCATATTTCTTTGGCTTTGGCATTCCGCTGACGGTGCTAACAAATATGTCCAGCTCGGTGATTGTCAGCAGCTGCATTTTTTCCATCTTCTTTCCACTCTTCATACTCAGTGGCAATGAGGCCAAGCCCATTGTGGACACTACGTAAGTAAATGCTCATATTTTTTTCTTTAAAATATAAAAATGTTTTTTGTTCTTAGTGAAATTTCTCTTCGACTCTTCTCGCCGGTGGTTTTTATATCAAATCTGTGCTTTGGCGGCAATCCGTGGAGCAAGACTAATCGAATGTTGTCTCAACAGCGCAAGCAACTGGAGCAGCAGCGTCGTGATGAGCTGCTGTTAAAGCAGAAGAAACAACAATATATGCTGCAACAGCAGCGAGGTCAAGAGACGCGACGCGAGCAGTCAAATTCTCGTTCCCGCACACCGCAGCCCGGACAGCCGCATTATCGTTACGCCCAACCGCCGGCGTTTGATGCGGCCCGAGTGCGTGACTCTTCGGCTTCGTCGACGCACAGCTCAAATGCTGCCACGCCCAATAGCTATAGGCCGCCCCCATTCTTTGGTGGCGTTGGCATGCACAGCAATGTGCCCCTGGTGCCCATACCTGTGCCCGGTGCGCCTCGCACGCCAATCGTTGTGCGTGAGGAGTCGGGTCCAGATGACTGGAATTTGTGAGATTTTTTTGCATATATGCAGACACATACACCCACACACACTCATATACACACACAAACACAAATACAGAGATATATACACGTAGTTTATTAAGCATAGGCTTTAACATGTATATACTATATTCATGTACTGCAATCGAACTGTGTATGTTAAAATTAAATTTAAGTTTACGCATAATGACAATGCACACTAGTCGTGGGTCGACAGCGCCTGTCCACAACTAGTAGCTACGTATCTAATATACCTATGTACTCGTATCTAAGAGGGCGCCCAATCTGCATGATTGATTGAACAGGGTGTCAAGGGTATTTTTTATCTGACTAGGCATTCAAAAGTTTCATATTTAAATGTAATAAAATTTTTTGTAAATTCGTCAAAAGTCAAAGCTGTTTAATAATATCTTACGAAATATATATAGTCTTTTATATGATTTTATGTATATGTATGTATTTTTTAATTTATGAAGGAAATGTATTGGTAAAAGATTATTTTGCAATTAATATATTTCGTCATTTTTATTTAGGGGTAATTTTTTAGATGGTTTACCAACTCAAATCTAAAGTACATTTGTCTTCATGTTTAGTTAATGTTAATTTATTAAAACATTTTAAAGATTCTATCAGCGAAATTCAAGGCCACGTACTTGGCTGTCAGTCAAAGGTTTCGTTGTGACAATAAGTCCAACTGCTGACCCATATCCCGTTCGAATCGGGCGGAGGGAGTTACCAATTAGCGCACCAAACAATAGATTATGCGGTCAGCAGGGTAGCCAACCAAATTGATTATCACCAAGGATACACATGTGTCCACACATTCGAATCGTCTGGCATAGCCCCTGGCATGGCCTAGCCATAACGCCTGTCGTCAGTTGTCAATTGCGATTCATGTGGTGCGGTCAATGTTAAGATCTAGTGCTCGGTCTGGAAAATAGTAATGGGCAAATATATAAAGACTTTAAAATGTCTATGGTTAGCATGGACTTGGCTGCATATGGAAATTGCAGCGCAGAACACGCAGAATATCAATGTGTGTAAGTGGCAAATCGATAGATGGACTACGAATAGATAGCGCACTGGGTTCTTGGGTAAACTAATTAAGCTGAAAGTGTGCGATTGTCTAGGCTGAGAGTGGAGTGAGGGGAGTTGGGAGTGGGGTGTGGGGAGTTCGAAGTCGCCTATGTAAACAGTGAAACTAATGTCGTGTCCTTTAATAGTTTTTATAAACGAACTGGATAATGAGCCAGCGACCAAGGCCGTCGAGGTGGTGCTTACCTATTTGAAAAAGAATCCCAGCTACGGTTTATCGGTGCAACTTGAGTCCATAGAGGCAAATAAAACGGATGCCAAGATACTACTGGAAGCAAGTAAGAACTATCTATATATCTATATACATATGTACATATGTACATATATATATATATATATCTAATCCCTATTGCTCACAGTTTGCAACAAGTATGGGGACAGCATTGAGCGCAAGCAAACGCCCCATCTTATATTCGACACCACCAAGTCGGGCGTATCCTCGGAGACAGTCAAGAGTTTCACTCAAGCTTTGGGCCTGCCCACCATTAGCGCCTCCTATGGCCAGGAGGGTGATCTGAGGCAATGGCGAGACCTGGATGAATCGAAGCAAAAGTATCTGCTGCAGGTAATGCCACCGGCTGACATTATACCAGAGGCAGTGAGAAGCATTGTGAAGCGGCTGAACATAACTAATGGTAAGTTTAGAGTATACCACTCGAATGCTTACCCTATGTTCAAAAAAAACTTTTGCCTAAACTAAATATGGCTAATAAATGCCATACACCATATACTCTCATTTGTGCCTCTTAATATACATTTTCCAATTTATACAGCGTATCATAAGCAACAACATTACAACCTAATTTCTTTCTCTCCTTAGCTGCCATACTCTACGATGACACTTTTGTCATGGATCATAAGTACAAATCGTTGCTGCAGAACATTCAGACACGTCATGTCATCACGGCCATTGCGAAGGATGGGAAACGGGAGCGCGAGGAGCAGATCGAAAAGCTGCGCAATTTGGACATTAATAATTTCTTTGTGCTGGGCAATCTGGAGTCCATTGGCATGGTGCTGGAGTCTGTGAAGCCAGCGTATTTTGCACGCAACTTCGCCTGGCATGCGATCACCCAGCACGAGGGTGAGCTGAGGAGTAAACGCGACAATGCAACGATTATGTTCCTGAAACCCATGGCATATGCACAATATCGAGATCGTCTTGGCCTGCTCTACTCCACATTCAACTTGAACGAGGAGCCGAAGCTAGCATCGGCCTTCTACTTTGATCTGGCACTGCGCAGCTTTTTGGCCATCAAGTAAGTTGTAGGAGATGGGAGAAGCCTGGGTCGCAAGCCCCATTGAATAGGATTTAGTTGGGATTCCTTTATCCAAAAGAAGGTGTCCTGTCTTTTCCATATATCAATTATATAGTAAGAAGCTTAGATATGGAAGTAATATTATAATATATATATAGGCATATATAATGCCTAATTTAGGGTTTCTTTTTTTGTCATTTCCAAAGTAATTAATTTTCATGTTCTTTTCGCTTGTTAGGGAAATGATGCACTCGGGCGCCTGGCCAAAGGACATGGAGTATTTGAAGTGTGATGACTTCCAAGGCGGCAATACACCTGAACGTAATATTGATCTTAGGCAATACTTTACACAGGTGTGTTTACTATTTCCCCAACACCAATTACGGCCAATAATTATTGTTTACAATATTTGTTTGACTTTGTGTGATTTTTTTGGGCACTTTCAAAGGTTAGCGAACCCACATCCTATGGCACGTTCGAGCTGGTCACGCAACCGCGGCAGACATTTAATGGCTTCAGCTATATGAAGTTTGAAATGGATATCAATGTGCTCCAGATACGTGGTGGCAGCTCTGTCAATAGCAAATCAATCGGTACCTGGACAGCTGGCCTCGACTCGCCGCTGGTCGTGAAGGATGAGGAGCAAATGAAGAATCTGACCGCAGATACGGTCTATCGCATTTACACAGTTGTGGTAAGTGTTAGACTGTAGTGATTGTTTATGATTGATTGATTGACTAATTGATTGATTGATTGAGTGAGTAAGTGAGAGACAAAGCACGCATAGTTAAAATGATTAAACCTTAGCAAGTGATTAGTAAACATTTGATAATTTGAATAGATTCGATTTAATAATCTTCTTCAAAGATCCATTGGCCTAATCTCATTCAGGAATTAGCTAACATTTGACTAGATATAAATATAGATCCGTTAATCTAATATTATTTACTAATATTCCCAGCAAGCGCCCTTTATAATGCGCGATGAGACCGCGCCCAAGGGCTATAAGGGCTACTGCATTGATCTGATCAATGAGATTGCGGCAATTGTGCACTTTGACTATGAGATCCAGGAGGTGGAGGATGGTAAATTTGGCAATATGGATGAGAAGGGCGAATGGAATGGCATTGTGAAAAAGCTGATCGATAAGCAGGCGGACATTGGCCTGGGCAGCATGTCAGTGATGGCGGAGCGGGAGATAGTGATTGATTTCACTGTGCCCTATTATGATCTGGTGGGCATCACCATTATGATGCAACGTCCCAGCTCGCCCAGCTCGCTGTTTAAGTTCCTCACTGTGCTCGAGACGAATGTCTGGCTGTGCATATTGGCTGCCTACTTCTTTACCAGTTTTCTGATGTGGGTCTTCGATCGCTGGAGTCCGTACAGCTATCAGAACAATCGCGAGAAGTACAAGGATGACGAGGAGAAGCGTGAATTCAATCTGAAAGAATGCCTGTGGTTCTGCATGACATCGCTGACGCCACAGGGCGGCGGTGAGGCGCCCAAGAATCTATCGGGTCGTCTAGTTGCCGCCACCTGGTGGCTTTTTGGGTGGGTATCGAAATGATAGTCGAGGCAAATGGTATAACTTTAAATAATTAAATATATTGCTGCTTAGCTTCATCATCATTGCATCCTACACTGCCAATTTGGCTGCCTTTTTGACTGTATCGCGCTTGGACACACCTGTTGAGTCACTCGATGATCTGGCCAAGCAGTATAAGATTCTCTATGCTCCTCTGAATGGTTCGGCGGCAATGACCTATTTCGAGCGCATGGCTAACATCGAGCAAATGTTTTATGAAATCTGGAAGGATTTGTCATTAAACGATTCATTGACGCCACTGGAGCGCTCCAAGCTGGCCGTTTGGGATTATCCGGTGAGCGATAAGTATACGAAAATGTGGCAGGCTATGCAGGAGGCGGGACTGCCAGCCACACTGGACGAAGCAGTGAAGCGTGTGCGCAATTCCTCGACGGCAACGGGTTTTGCTTTTCTGGGCGATGCAACGGACATACGCTATCTGCAGCTGACCAATTGTGATCTACAGGTTGTGGGTGAGGAGTTCTCGCGCAAACCCTATGCCATTGCCGTGCAGCAAGGTTCGCATCTGAAGGATCAATTCAATAATGCGTAAGTTCAGACTGATTTGTTATAGAAATCAAAGCTAATCCGTATTTTTATAGTATTTTGACCTTGCTGAACAAACGTCAGCTGGAGAAGCTCAAGGAAAAGTGGTGGAAGAACGATGAGGCACAGGCCAGCTGTGAGAAGCCAGAGGATCAATCAGATGGTATATCCATTCAGAATATTGGCGGCGTTTTCATTGTCATCTTTGTGGGCATTGGCATGGCCTGCATTACGCTCGTCTTTGAGTACTGGTGGTATAGATATCGCAAGAATCCCCGTATTATCGACGTGGCCGAAGCCAACTCAACCCAACACAGCCATAAGGAAGGTGGCAAGGCAACCGACGGCGTCATATTGGGTCACACGGGCGAGAAGTTCGAGAAATCGAACGCTGCTCTGCGTCCGCGCTTTAATCAATTTCCGGCTACATTCAAGCCGCGTTTCTAGAGGACTAATATATATATATACATATATGGATTTCATTGCGAAAATTGCACACAAACATTGTCTACGTCGACAGCAAGCAAACATGCAACAATTTACCACAATTTAATGCACTTTCAATTTTTAATAAACTCATGTGTCGTAAAAATAGCTCTCATCTTTTAGTTGGGTACATTTTGGTACAAAACTTCAATTAAAGGGTTTTCTTTTAAATTTATCAAACAGCCGTTTCGCGCTCTCATATTTAAATTCAATTATTATTACCAGCATACCAGTCTTAAGCAAATGTCCCATTTTTAAAGCTGTATCCCTGTTAACAGCATGCAATGCATCCCTGGTTGGATGTACAGTTATCGATAGACAAATTTTTCAGACACATCTCTCACACTCAAAAAGGCGGAGAAAAGTGTGAAAATTTGTCAAATTTTTCAATAAACGTACAAATTGTAAATAAAGCAAATAAAATACGTGTTGCACGCTTGTTGAAATAAATAGCTTGTATGCGTCGCTTGAAGAAACTATCGAAAAGTCACAGTGTGACGGGTACGCAAGACAGTGATGCAGCGCCGACGACGACCACAGCAACAACAACGGCGCCCGATGCGGCGGCCCTGACGGATGCCAATGGAGATGGCGCCTGTGCGAATAAAGAAGCATTACTCAATACAGATATTTTCAAACATTTTGATAAGTCTGGCCGAAGCGAATTGTACGTAGCTGCTGCAATTATTTCTATTATATGCGTATTAATATTCTATGTACACACTTTTCATTTGCTAGCTTGAAATACTTAAAGCAACAGCTGCAGGATAGCCCAGAATGTCCAGTCTTCGATCGACATGGGACATTTAAGCGCGGGATCTCAAACGCCATATACGAGCTACTTTGGCAATCATTGCGCTATAAGATTAAAAAAGATGTCTTGCTGCATGTGCTCACAGATGTTGTGGTAAGTCCTGCGCATGCCGAGTTTCTGAGTTAAGTATCTATAATTTTAGTTCTTATCTTTTTAGGCGCTGCACAAGGAATTTCCCAGTCTTATACTGGACGTGGTCAACATTTTGGATAGTGAGACATCCTTGATGACCGATGGTTTGCAGGAGGAGCGACATGGATTTGTACAAATTGTTAAGGATCTGGACAAGGTGCTGCCGGAGAGTTTGCTTAAGGAACGATTGGAAATTGATACGCTGCAGGAAGTGGGCATTGTGAAGAACAAAAGTTTCTACACGAAATTCATCAAAGTCAAGACAAAGCTCTAGTAAGTAACCATACTAAGTCTATTCGACAAAAAAACATCTTAATCCATATGCTATAATATGTAGTTGGAAAATTGTTACTAAATTTGTTTCAATCTATGATTTAATTAGCTTAATAATCCTTTAAACTTTTGCAGCTACAAGCAGCGCCGCTTTAATCTATTTCGTGAGGAGAGCGAAGGATTTGCCAAACTCATCACGGAAATGAATCAAGACTTTGAGGAGCACACAACACCTGACACCATAATGGATATAATTAAATCGTTAATAGGTGAGCTCGACATATCTTAATTATATATAATTCATATAACGATTCTGTGCTTCTCTTGTAGGCTGCTTTAATCTGGATCCGAACCGCGTGCTGGATATTATCATTGAGTCCTTTGAGACACGCCCCGATCGCTGGAAACTATTTATACCTCTGCTACGCAGCTATATGCCCACCGGCGCCATCATTTGCGAAGTGCTTGGCTACAAATTCTGCCACTTTAAGGCGGCACGTACGCCGCGATCGTTGTACCATGTGTGCGCACTGCTGCTGAAGCATGGAGTCATCGAACTGAATGATGTTTATGTCTGGCTAACGCCCAATGACGGTAGCATACGTGCTCAGTGGGAGGAGGAAATTGCCGATGCCAGGGAAATGGTACGCAAGCTTCATGTGATTGCCACTAACAAAAAGGAGGACGACAAAGAACCACCACCACCACCAACGACAAAGAAATTCGATGAAGTGAGTTTCATTAATATCAAAGTGTTATGGTAACTAATGTCAAATGCATTTTATAGGAGAAATACAATGCTAACCAAAAGTTTGGACTGTGCGAGGCTTTGCTCAAGGTTGGCGACTGGGACAACGCACTCAAAATTATACAAAAACTGCCAGATCAGTCGGTTGTCGTGCAAGATCCAATTGCGCGTGCCATTGTGGAGCTGGTGCATTTGTCAGTCGAGCAGATTTATTACAAGAAAGTCTTCAAAGCACCTGCCGGTCGCAAGCCCAGTCGTAATCGCTTGTACGATGATGCTGCTCTGGTGGCTAAGATGCAGGCGCAGGACTTTGCCGATTTACGTAAATACACATGGCCCATGGCCAATGTGCTGGGTCCAGCCATGCACTGCGACACGGTGTTGATGTACAAACTGTTGCGCATCATGGGCAAAATATTATTGGATATGGGAGTGGACAACTTGAATGGCCCACCGCCGAATTCGGAGCAAGAGCAGCACTATTACGATATCATTACCTGTTTGGATGCAAGCATATTGCCCTCGCTGCTGTATTTGGACAGCAATTGCTCCATGTCCGAGGAGATTTGGGCAGTGCTTAAATTCTTTCCATATCATTTGCGCTACAGCATGTATGCGCGCTGGAAGAACGACAGTTATCAACTGCATCCGAATCTGATACGGCGATGCGGTCTGGTACAGCGGGACGTTAAGGCACTTATGAAACGTGTGAGCAAAGAGAATGTCAAGCCTCTGGGACGTCTGGTAGGCAAATATAGCCATTGCACGCCTGGGCTGCTCTTCGATTATGTAAGCATATTTATATTAAAAACTCGTGAATTTAATTTAAAGCTAATTATACCTTTACTATTAGATCCTTGTTCAAATTCAAATTTATGACAATTTGATTGGTCCAGTCTGTGACATGCTCAAGTATTTGACTGCTCTATCGTTTGATTGCCTGGGCTATTGCATCATTGAATCGCTTGCTATGACGGGTCGCGGTCGATTTAAGGACGATGGCACCTCCCTCTCACTGTGGCTACAAAGCCTTGCTTCCTTCTGTGGCACCATCTACAAAAAGTACAGCATTGAAATGAGTGGCCTGCTTCAGTATGTAGCCAACCAGCTAAAATCGCAGAAGAGTTTGGATTTGCTAGTGCTGCGCGAACTTGTTCACAAAATGGCCGGCGTGGAGTCGTGCGAAGAGATGACAAACGATCAGCTGCAAGCGCTTTGCGGCGGAGAGCAGCTTCGTGGCGAGGTGAATTTATTTGAATATATATATATATGTTTAAGAATAAATTTAATTTTCATGTTTTCAGGCGGGCTACTTCAGTCAGGTGCGCAACACAAAGAAATCATCGAATCGCTTGAAGGAGGCGTTAGCCAACAACGATCTTGCCGTCACACTTTGCCTGCTCATGGCCCAGCAGAAGCATTGTGTTATCTATCGCGAAACGGCTGCGCATAGCCATCTGAAGCTTGTCGGCAGCTTGTATGATCAGTGCCAGGATGCTTTGGTGCAGTTTGGCACATTCTTGGGCTCCACCTATTCGGTGGATGAATATGTCGAGCGCTTGCCATCAATTATTACCATGTTGCGCGAATATCACATCAACACCGATGTGGCATTTTTCTTGGCACGGCCCATGTTCACGCACCAGATTAATGTAAGTAGTTTTGATATTTTGTTAAGTATGCTATTTCTTATATTATTTTAATATTCTATTTAGCAAAAATATGACCAACTGCGCAAGGCGGATCCCAATGCCAAGAAGCTGACGACAGCCCAAAAGCTGCAAAAGTATTTGGAGGCGACGCAGTTGATCATGAATCCCATTGTGGAGTCGGTGCGGCCGTTGCATAGCGCCAAAGTCTGGGAGGACATTAGTCCTCAGTTTCTGGTCACCTTCTGGAGTCTGAGCATGTACGATTTGCATGTGCCCAATGAGATTTATCAGCGAGAGATTGGCAAGCTGAAGCAGTTGGCACAACAAGCTGCCGATGGCAAGGATTCGGTAATAACCAACATATATATTGATATCGAAGAGCCAGTTATTAATGCTTAAAACCTTGTAGAATCAGTCCAAAAACAAGAAGGAACAGGAGCGCTACATTGCGCTCATGGAGAAGCTAAATGATGAGCGCAAGAAACAGCATGAGCATGTGGACAAAATACTGCAGCGTCTGCAGGAGCAAAAGGATGGCTGGTTTCTGTTGCGTTCCGCTAAATCAGCGAAAAACGATACCATTACACAGTTCCTGCAGCTATGCCTCTTTCCGCGATGCACCTTCACTGCCCTGGATGCGCTCTATTGTGCCAAGTTCGTTCAGACTATACACAATCTGAAGACAGCTAATTTCTCTACGCTGCTCTGTTACGATCGGGTATGTATATACTTTTGGTGTAAAGTCTAAGTCAGTTTATAAGCTTTTGAATTCCTTTTTAGCTCTTCTGCGACATTACATACTCGGTTACATCTTGCACGGAGGGCGAGGCGACACGTTATGGTCGCTTTTTGTGTGCCATGCTGGAGACGGTAATGCGCTGGCATGCGGATCAGGCTGTCTTTAACAAGGAGTGCGCCAATTATCCTGGTTTTGTGACCAAATTCCGCGTTAGCAATCAGTTCTCGGAAGCCAACGATCATGTGGGCTACGAAAACTATCGCCATGTATGCCACAAGTGGCACTACAAGATCACCAAGGCGATTGTGTTCTGTCTGGATTCGAAGGACTTCATGCAAATACGAAATGCTCTCATAATATTGATGCGAATTTTGCCCCATTATCCGGTGCTATCCAAGTTAGCGCAGATTATCGAACGGAAGGTGGACAAAGTGCGAGAGGAGGAGAAGACAAAGCGACCAGATTTGTTTGCCATCGCCTCTAGCTATATTGGCCAGTTGAAGCTGAAGTCGCCTCATATGTTCAAGGAGAGTGACTTCCATCAGGTGGCCGAGCGACCTGTGAAGGAAGCAGCGCCTACACCTCCCGGTAGCGCCGTCAAGGTGCAGCCCGGCGATAAAGCAAATGCTTCTGCTGCCACAACATCCACACTCACAACGAAAATGGCCAGTAGTTCTACCTTCTATGAACCAAAGGCAGGAGGAAAGGAGTTGGACGCAAAGACTGGTAAGTAGCTTTAGCTTAAAGTATTTGGTTGAGTCCAACAATACCTATTCTAATTGCTATTCAGCTCAAACAGCGCGTGGCGATACCAAATCCAGCAAACCAGACAGCACGTCATCTTCTGCGGCATCCATCTCAAAGTCTGCTTCAGCACCATCAAACAGCGAACGGGAGAGCAAACGGGATACGACAACTGCAGCAGTCAGGGAAACCCAATCTCATCGGAGCATGGATGCCAAGGAAGAGCAGCAGCAGCAGTCCAATAGCAGCAGTACCAATAACAACAACATCAGCAACAATAGCAACAGTAATAATAGCAACAGCAATGGCGGCCAAAATGAGCGGCGCAGTCGGGAAAGAGATCGGGAACGTGAGGAACGACACAGTTTAAGCAGCACACGCAGCTCACAGCGGGAAAGCAATCGCAACAGCAACAAGGAGCGTACCGAGGCCGAGCTGCAGCAGCGTGCACGCGAACGAGCACAACGGCTTGAAGAGCAAGAGCTTTCCATTTTGCGGGCACAGAAACGTGAGAAGCTATCACGACGCGATGATCGTAGCCAGAATCGGCAAGAGGGAGTCGAGACAGTAGATCTGGTTACGGGCAGCAGTATCAGCAATCAGGAGCATCGCCACTACGACGACTATGATGGACGCCAGCGGGATCGTGATCTAAGTTCGGTGTCCAATGAAAGCAACGGTTCGCTGCAGCATCGACGCAGTCACGAGACGATTGAATATGATAAAGGTAAGTGAAATAAAAATAAATCGCGTTCTACATTATAAAACTTACTTACTTAGATTTGCTAAAAATATATGTTCTGTTTTGCTTGCAGATTCTAAACGTCGTAAATTGGAATCATCTACAAGCAGTTCAAAGGTTAGTAGCATATGGTTGCATACATAGTACGCTAAGACAACGACCGACCAAACCACAACCAACGGAGGGCATAACTATAAATAAATACAAAAACAAAAATCACATACAAAACTAAAATTGAGTCACTGAGAGAGCATGAGAGAGACGCCTTATAACACACACATGTTCCACCATCCGGTATAGACGAGACGTCAGACCAATTTCAACAACCAATGACCAACCCACCAAAAGCAATATCTCTGGACACAATTGGATCTCGTCCTAGTGTATTCTCTAAGTATACAATACATGTGTACAATGGGGGTATTATATGTATAGTTTTAAGGTATATGTAAATATTAAGTTAAGCGCACAGTTAAACTGTTTAGAGAGAGTGTTTTTTTTTTATATCATAAGCGATTGGAATTTGTAGTAGGACTTTTATTTGAATTTGTAGGCAGCTTGTGAAAAATGTTGTATAGACTCGATTCTAAGCCTTATATTGAAGTGAATTGTTATGTAGTTTGAGGGTAAGTTAAGCTAGTTATATAATCAAAAATGGACCACATCAAGAACAACAGAGGACCAGTCAAGCCTATGGAGATAAAAACGAACTCAGGAAGCAAAGCAGAGTTGGTGTACGCTGTAAAAACGCACAAATATACACAAATAACACATCGTGGGAATATTAGTAATCAAATATACTATAAAGAAAAAATCCTAAATCATCATTGGACCAACAACGCCATAGACGGACGAGTCTTTCTTAAATATCAAATCAGGCGCACACATACCGGATGCCCAAAGCGCAGAAGACAGCGACTCCACCACCCTAAATAAATTGCAGTCTGGAAGATGAAATCAAGCTAAATCAATCGGAACCATTGATCGTACCTAAACCCATTTGAAGCAATCAACCCGGAACAAGAGAGTTAAAATAACTTTGAGCACACTTCCCAACTAGTCCTGCAGACCGGAGCAACCAGCAGACCACAGCTTTGTTTTGACGAAACCTATTCAATAATCAACAAAAAATCTCCGCCAAAAATAAAAAAATAATAATAATTGATTTCAAAAACCTAAGCATTCCGGAGAACTTGAAGTGCAACTTAAAACACTGGGTCCTGTTTACAATTATTTCAACAAATCTATTTTTGGACAAAATGATGCAGCTAAACCTAAAAAAACAAAACAAAAATATTACAAAGCGCTCATCTGCTACTAAACTTTTTGACGATTTGACTTAAAAACACAAAGTTTAATCCTAAGATGGATCCTTAACTTGCTGAATTCGCGTTACTTCGTAGACAGTATCTGTTGCCGAACTGTGATGTAACCCTGTGCAATGTGGACCAGGAGAAAATTCTTCAAAGTAGACTTTTAACTACAATCTGGAAATCGCAGTTGACTGACCAACCGCACAATAAAAGCATTCCACGGAAGAGGAGTCATTAGAGACTAACTTAATCTGCAATGACGAAGTCACAAATGTCTTCGCGTAAAATTGGACCAATTCAGAGGTTTTAAGCACCAGAGGCTTCTCTAAAATCATCCGAAATCTTTAAAAACCCACTTAAAAATCCACTTCATTCTATGGGACAATAAAAACCCCATTTTAAAACAAATCATAAAAAAGCGACATAAATTCTACAAATAATATAAACTACTATAATAATGGAACACTATACCCCCTGGACGGTTGAGCGCCCAGATTTGACCAACACTGATCCGACTCTTCAATTCAGCACAAAGCCGATTGCAGTTTAGTTGTATATTCGTTGATCTTGATTGTGTGCAGACGGGTAAGTGATCAGCGTGTTGCGGGGGCGGACACTCAGCTTAGGGGCGGGACAGGATTAGCGTGTCAACGGGTGGGGGAGCACTTTGTACGTGCTATTAAGCTTGGTCTTAATACATAATTATTATTCTTTTTAGTTTTTTTTATTTTCATTACGATTTCTTAGCGACATTTCCAATCCATATTAATCAAATGCCATTACAGAAGGTAGAAGAGCTCGTTGATAGTGTGAAGAAGGCTCGCGGCCTCAAGACCAAAGAGCGCAACAAGGACAAGCTGTCTGATGAGGAACGGGACGCACGCAAGGATCGCAAGCTTGGACGGAAGCGAGATCGCAACGAAGAGTCTGGCACTAGCGACCATAAGCGTCGGCGCGAAGGTGAGGAATATTTAGTGAATCTCTATGCAGGCCATTCAAGAATGTACAATTTTTAGCACAAAACGGCGAAGAAGACATCCGCGAACGGGAACGCCATAGAGTAAGTACTCAATACTACTAGCAAGCAATATGCGATGGCTAAGGATAACATTTCCTCCTGTTATCTGCAGGAAAAATCCCGAGAACGTTCGCATGACAAATTCGATCGAGAGCGCGGTGGCGGTGGTGGCAGTACGCGAGGAGATGATCGTCAATACAGCATGTCAAAATCAACTCGCTCCTCGAGAATGAACTACTGAAGTGTGGTGGGCAGTTTCCCCTATTGTGCAGTGCATTTGGTTTAAAAATAAAAACAAATCCAATTAACACAATGGCAAAATATTCATACAATTTTATTTACTATTTTAACGTAAGGCAAATACAAATTTGTGAAAACTTTACAATTTTTTTAGTACCTAATTAAAAAGTTCAATAACAAAATAAATAATGTAAAGTTTTAAAAATAATAGTAGTTCTAAATTTTAAATTTATCTGAAGAGCACAAAGTTTAAATACAGTTGGTTTGTATAAGAATGTAAATTCAATTTAGCGCCAATGAATTAAATTCGAATAATCTTTGCCATTCGCAGGGATTTTCTTGTTCGATATCGATAATTTGTTTGTCATTGATAATTATCTAAATTATACATCAATAGTCGGTTTCGAATTGAATTACATTTTATAATTTGAATCAAATATTTTGCTATTTTCGCAGCTGAAACACTGAAAAATATATTTATACACTTATTTAACGGTATTGTGTTTTTTGTATCTGCATTTCTTTTTTTTGTTATCGCGTTGTTCTCCACCCACTTCAAATGGCAGCAACCCTGAAATGCGCCCAACGCCGTTATGAGAATTTTTTAGTACATTTCGTTGCAAAGGATATATCGCTAGCAAATGTCCTGTGGCCACACGTGAAGGTGAAGCTCGAGAAAATTTTTAGTCTTCAGTGCGTGCTCCAACAAATTGGCAATGGCAATGGCCCGGCGGCAAGACTACTTTAATAAATACACAAATTTTCACAAAAATCACATCAAGTTGTTTGCTGTTTATATGAAAACGGCAAATCTAATGCAAAACTTTAACGTGCTCAAGCGTTCGCTATAAGCAGCAGGAGGTGGAGGAGGACGGGCGCTGCCGTCGCCTGCACCCACCAATACCAATAGACAGTAACAGTTAATGGGCGAAGTGTGTGCGTGTGCTAAAAGTGTTGTTAGTGTTATTTCAATTACATCAATTATTATGAGATTCGCGGCGTGCTAGCTGTAAGCCAAACAAGTGTTTAAACCTCTAAACGGAGAGAACAATACAAATATGACTAAAGAAATTTATGAAAATTAAAAAACAAACAAAAATGACTGCCAACGATAGGCGTGTCTACTCATAAGTCGCTGTTGCTGCACAATTTACACAGACGGAAATAGTACGTAGTCTTCTCCATTACTAATATTTTGTTAATGTTTATATATATATGAATTGGAATATACCTAAATATTGTCAGCTTACATAATTGAATATGTACTATAAACTATGCGCAAGGCTCGCGCTGTGTAAACGCTTTTGAATATGAAAATAATTGCATAATAAACTGATGATTTTTAAATGCCATATCTTTTGTCTATATAGCCCGATATCATTATTATTATGCGAGTTTGCCACTTGGAATGTTAATTTCGCTCATTTGCAGCAAACCGAAAAAAGCTTTGTCCCTTTGTAGTAAAAAGTAGCTATTACTTAGCTGCCTCCTGGGCCGGGTTGCCCAGGCATAAATGTACCAAATTTTGTACAATCTTTGGCTATTGAGTACTTAGTACCTTCTCCACATAAATATATACATATTTATTCGTATTATTGGGGCCAAAACACATTAGCTGAAATTAAGTTGCAACTCGTTTGCATATAAATTAATTTCTGTTTTGGCCTTTGTTAAATCGAAGCTCATAATTCTTCTTTGTTATATTTGGTACATTTGGTACGTTTAGTCCTCGCTCTATCTCTATCTTGCTCTGGGTCTAGCTGTTTCCTTTTTTTTTTTTTTTTTTTTTTTTTTTTTTTTTTTTTTTTGTTGAGCTTGCCCACGCAATACATTGCAAACATCTGTTTTTGCAGGCGGCAGCGGCCATTGCGCATGTCACGTGGCAGGCGCGCGCCCACGCTAACGGTACCTACGCTAAACAAAAACAAGTTGTCACATCGACAACGGCAACGGCAACGGCAACAGCAACGCCGACGTATTTTTTCTTTTATTTTTACGTCACATTCGTTGCTGCTGCCAGCCGAAATCCCAGCCATAATAACAACAATGGCGACACATACACGTAGCGCAGCTGCAAGCGCTGCTAAAAAGTATGCTACGTTTATGTATGTGTTCGCGTGTGTGTGTTGCAGCAGTGCAGTCGCCATGATTGTTGTTGGTATTTCTGTTGAGTAAATGAGTTTGTTTTGTCATGTGGACAATGCCATGCTGCACACACACACACACACACACTCACACTCTTTGTAACTGCAAATCTTGCATTTTCAAACATTTGTTTCGTGTTTTGTTCCCTTTGATCAGTCAGGCTTGGCATGTATCTATCGATATACGTTTTAATTATCGAATTGCCTTTAAAGACAATGCCACTAGCACTAGCACCATTCAACATTGGTACATTGAATACATATATGTATGTATGTATGTGCTTATATACACGTACGCAGGTATGTATGTATGTATATGTTTGCTTTGAGAGTTTTATATATAAAAGGGGATTTAAGTGAAGCCAGTGTAGTTAAAATGTCTGCAAATATATCTAAGATATAGATTTGGAAAGCACTGTTCTCAAAAAATCCTTTTAGGGAACAATAAAAGAAAAATTTATTTAGCAATATATGTATTTATAATAGTACTTACACGCCGGGTATCTGATAGTCGAGCCATCTTCATGGCAGCTTTTGGTAATGGGCAAAGCAATAACGGTTGTCTCTTTGTCACGCCCCGGCCAGTATTTGCCTTTCTATGCCACTGATTTACTAGATGAGTATTGCGTGTTATTCGTCCTTCGGACATGAAAATTGCAGAAGTGTAATAAATTTCTTCGCCTCTGCTTCTTCGTCATTATCTTATTTGAGGCTCGTATTTTTTGTCATTTATGTTTTTTTTTTTTGCTGGTCTCGGTCTACGCCTTGAACTACTGTTATTTTTTGTCTATTTCGGACCTTGGTCTTGTTGCCAATGTCCTTCAAGCAACGCCAGGCGCTTACATAACGCGTCGCTTTGTTGATACTTAGTGTGCGTTGAGGCAGGATTAATACAATTTATATATTCGTCATATTTATAACGAATCTCTAGGAAAAAGTAATAGGCTTGAGTCTGCACACTTAGAGCTTAAGTCTATTGAACTTCAAGCTTCATTGTAGTCGTCTGGGTCTTCCTTTTGATTTTTTGTTGTTGTTGGCACAACAGGGTTTCCTTCAACAAAAAGTTTTCTTTTTCATAGTGGCATAAAATCTCTGCTGCTGCGGTTTCCTTTATTGGCTGTCTTTTGTGATTTCAAGATGTATTTAAGAAAACTAATCTTACGTTGGGTTGTTCCCAAATACTTGGCGAAAAAGTCTTATATTAAGAAAGTTTTTATTGAAGTATTATTGTAGATATAAAGATTTTTTAGTAAAACAAAACTTTGGTTCGAATTCAAGTATATCATTGTTGAAATTCTGTTTTTGTTTTTCCTTCAAAAATCATTTTTCTATCAATGAAATTATTTTATAAAATATTGATTGCATAAATATTCTCAACTAGCTGTAGACTAGATTAAAACTACATTAGCTCAAAATCAAGAAGTATTTTTCATTAGAATTTTTTCAGTCGATTTGCTGACTTAAATCCATTTGAGCATTTATTTTAAGTGGATTTTAATGTCCTTTGATTGTCTCCTTAAATTGCTAAGTAAACACATCAACAAATGGCTTTATCAGCGATAGATAGCTTACTGTAGAGCGAAAAAGTCGTAACGGCATGCAATGCATGCAGGTTTGCGTCTTGGGGGTGTAGGAGCGTATGTCCTTTGGTTTCAATTATGTGCACTTACTGCATGCTGTTCAAGTACAAGGATAATGGGCACACACACAAAACACTTTGTGCACATATTACACATATCTTGCATATCTGTTGTGCAGTCAGAAGCCGCCAGCAGACAACCCATCGTTATCCTTCAGCCTGCCTGACAACAGGCCAAGCATACCTCTGTCTTTTTCTACTTTTTCCTTTTTTGTAGCTCGTGTCAGTCGATCGATATGGAAATGCCACGAACCTGATATTGAAATACATATATAGACACACAAACAATCGGACATGTGTGCATATTTTCAATGGCAGGCAAATGGAATCGCATACATTGACAGGCATTGTGTACATTGTAATTACAAGCGAATTACGTTGGGTTTATTCTCCTTGCGCGCCCAGCAAACCCTTGGCAAAAATCAATTTCAAACTGCAGGGACTGCCTTTTGTGGTTGCTCGTGCACTCAATTACTAATTCCAATAAACAATGAAAATTGTTGGAAAATGAAAAATACCAAATAAGTAGAAGAATACTCTGATATAATGCTTCGATTCTCTTACACATATTCTAGAGCAAACGATACAGAAGTATCTTCTACGTAAAACTTGTTGGAGGCATTGAAATTGTTCAAGATACAGTTAAGAAACGAAATTAAATTATGGACGGTAAGTAATCGGAGCATAACTTTGGGCCCACACAATTTCATGTTTGTTGTTGGGTTTTTAGTAGACAAAGAATAATGTTACATACATACTCACAAAAAAACATATACTCTCATTTGCAATGAACACAGGGTACTCAGATCATTGCCAATGTATATAGGATATGAAAGCGTACATGATATAATTGGAAAAAGTCTTTACTGAATGTGTATTGAGTTCACTGAATTGTGAAAATTTCA
>JAUESO010000191.1:0-96560 GCA_030914385.1 Drosophila antonietae
TAAAGATCTCCGTGAAATGCAAATGGAAAAAGTTTTACAAACTATTTTCGCGGAAAAAGTGCGCTTCAAAGTTTTTATGAGCGAAAGTTTAATTTTCGGCTCACTCGCTCTGTCTCTATTTCTCCTTAAAAGACTGTTCAAGAATATTTGTAGTCATCAATTGTAATTCTTTGTTTTTTTTTAGCTTAAAGCTAGTTCAAAGTAACTTGCAAGCTAGTTTTGTTTATACTTTCAAATAAATTTTTAGAGTTTTGAAAACTTTGGCTTTGACGCCAATCTTTTTCTGGAAATCTTAAGATAAATAATGCGAGCTAGTTGACTTTCTTCCTGTGGTTCGCCACTTTGTCCTATAGAGTTTGCAATTTTCAGGAATATATATAATAGTTTACCCAGTTTAGATATTGATGATTGATGTTTTTTGAGTTATTTAATTTAGTTACAAAGAAAGATTCTAGCTTAAGTTGTTCATCCCAATATCATATATCGTCCTATATGTCAAAGCTGATAAGCATTTGGTAACATTGATTGCCAAACTGAGCGAGATATTCGTAACTGAATTTAAATGCCCTGACCTGATTACCAAAAGAACGTGTTCCATATAATACTGAATAATTTAGTAACAATAGATCTAAACTCTTGTCTCGTCCGAATATAAATTGAATCATATCAGCTCGGTTGGCTGTGTTCTCCCCTTGAATCTCTGATGGGAGAGTCCGGACTACTAAGTCTCATTAACTTCTATATATATTTGTTGAAATAAAGGAATGTAGCTCGCATATAACTGATGACGATTTCTCAATGAATGCATATAAATGTCTTTTCTTGACACTCTGAGAAAAAACTCAGAAGGCAATAAATTGCATCGATTCCTCAATAAGTTCATTTGCGATCCTCTTGCATTCGTTTTCTTTTTGTTTTGACTCGATCTGGTTGATCGACGATCGTTTGGTTAAGTGAGTGCTGCAAAACGTCTTTTGTGGATATATTTGTATGTCACCGAGAGCTGTCTTCACTAAATCATCAACTGCATACGAGCGTGTGAATGTGCGCATGTGTATGTAAATCAATGGAAACTGACTCTACTCAATTCACAATAGTCACAGTCATTCATCCTAAAACAAGTAAGAAGGCTCTAGTCGAGACGGCTCGACTACGAGATACCCTGAACCCTGTAAAGAAAATGATACTCTTCTTCTTTACTCACTTATAAGCGCGCGCTCTGCTGCGCAGTTGCTGCCGTGGCTTGGGGGTGGGTTGGGCTGAACTTTGGACGCTTATAACTCCATTTCTAGATGCATGATCTTCATGAAATTTTAAGAGTATATTTAGAGTATCTATATCTATCTTTTTGCCAAATTGCAAGTCTCTAGTATTTGAAATGCGTTTTTTGCAAATTGTGGGCGAGGGGGGCGTGGCATCAAAAATCTGAAAACTACAAAATCTGCGTATTTCATAATATCTATCTAAATATATAAAGTTAAAGTCTCTAGCTGAAACGGTGTAGAAGGTATACCCCAAAAACCTAAAAAATGTAAACGAATTTTCGAATTTTTTATCGATAATTTGGAAATGGGACGAGTTATCGAAAAAACAAAATAAACTCGTATTGCGTAGCTAACATACGAGTGTTCATGTGAAATTTCAGCTCTCTAGCTTTTGTAGTTTCCGAAATCTCGACGTTCATACAGACGGACAGACGGACAGACGGACGGACGGACGGACGGACAGACGGACGGACAGACGGACAGGGCTAGATCAACTTTATTTTTTTATGCTGATCAAGAATATATATACTTTATGGGGTCTGCGACGTCTCCTTCTGCCTGTTACATACATTTTCACAAAACCATTATACCCTGAATTCCCATTTTCAATGGGTTCAGGGTATAATCAATAGGAAGTCAATCTGAGGACAATTTACATAGACTCTTTGAGTTATCTGCTCACTCACTCAGGCTCATTGTACGGGCGTCATTCGAATCGCTCACTAAACGATATTTGGGCTTTTCCCACTTTAGTTCAACTCAATAGAAAACAAAAACGAAAAGAACCCAAGGATATTGCTCAGAGGGAGAGCGATTGAGTATGATTTCTTTTAGCTAATCTCGAGAAGTGAGCGTAAATAGTGACTGAGATAACTGTAATTTACAAGCTGTGTGACGAAATCAATTTTATTTTACTTTAGGAATAACAAGTTCTCTAAAGTTCACTAGAAAATAGAAATTGAATCGAATAATGTACAAATATGTGATACTAAGGAAGAACATGAAGGCTTTGCTACACAGCTGAATCTTTATAGAAATACATACATAGGAAATTAAAGATTTCTTCCGTGGATCTCGTCTTTTGAAAGCATCCTTGTGTAGATGTTTGGATGCATAATCGCTCCTGAACATTTCTCGATGTGTTCCGCCAGTTTTCGTGCACTTATTTTCGGGTTTTCCTTCACTTCTGTGAGGATGCGTCTCTCGTCTTGACGTCTGGTCTGGACGGTTGAACGACTTAATTAAACTATCTCTGCGATTTCATCATATGATTTCTTATCATTTCGAAGGCTGATTTTCTTTTGTAATAAAAAGAGTATTAATAATACTTCTGTCAACTTACTGCACACACTTCATACGCAATGAAGCTAGGTCTCAAAATATTCGGATATATTCCATTTTCGCCCTTCATTGCTTGAATTATTAAAGGGAATTCGCATGCTGTTGATCTATTTCCGTGAACATTTTATGTTTTTCGCTAGTAACTTTAGTATACATAATTTTTAAATAAACTTGTTCTAAAGTAGTAATACATATAAGAGCCCTAAATAATTCCATACCAACTTTACCGAAATATCGCAAAATTTGTGCTGTATGTTGAGTTTTTTCCTTCACTGTATGAGAATTGAAGTTCACAGACTCAAGCTATTCAAAATACAATTTCTGCTCCATATGCTGACAAGAACATGACGAGCTTCATATTCACTTTTAGGGCTTTTCCCTTGTGCGGCGCTCGATTTCAAATGTCAAATGAATTTGCAAACTGTTTAGGCACACTTTGAGCAATTAAAGCCAACTGTGCCCAGATAAGTTCATACAAATTTACATCATTAGGCCTGATTGCCATTGGACCCTCGTTAGCCCAATCTATGCAGAAGCAATAAATGTATATATATGAGGATATATATATATATATATAATGGGAGTGTGTATAGTGGAATATATTCAGTATATATTGAAAGAGTTTCTTCAAGTCAGTTTCCACAACTTTAATAGATTCTAATAGCTGCTGAATTTGCCTCGCTTAGTTGGCAACATTTGTTAGCCATGATCTCATTTGGCCAGGGCGAGAGGGAAGTGTGTGTAATTCTCAATGGGAAATTCGTGATATTAGCAAATATGATGCGGCCAGAGGTGCGCTACACGTGACAAGAAAAGTCGAGTGAGCCTCGAGGCCAGACGCTTGTTGAGCTCTTGGCCAGCTGGCGACATTAATGAATAAGTGTTTGTGGCAGGACGCAAAGCCATTAAATGCACAGAAAAGCAGCTAAAGCAGCAACAGCTAAAGCAAGGGAGCGCAGCTGGAGCGTAATGTTGTCTATTTAAAGAAGTACGTTTCTTTTCTCTCTACAATATGCACATATGTATGTGTATGGGTATGTGTATGTGTGTGCTATATCTGTTGCATGCTCATGCTCATGTGTGTGTGTGTGTGTGTGTGTGTGCACTTGAACTATGCGCCATAAGTGTTAAAAAGTGTCGAAAAGGGTGTGCTCTAGAGCGCTTGCCTGACACTCACCAGCACTTGTATGTATGTGTGTGTGTGTGTGTGTGTGTGTGTATGTGTGTGCAAGGTCGCCAGCTATCTACACACTGTCAAAGTGAGCACAAATGGGACACAGAGCAAGACACACCCACACACACACACTCACATGCAACTGTTGATATTGGAATGGCTCATAGAAATCACACGACATTGTCACAACAATGCAAATTGTTTATTTGTTGACACAACGTGAGTTGATTTTCCTTTAATACCGAATTGTTTATTAAAGAAAAGAGAGAGAGAAGAGAGAAGAGCATACAGAGATACACAGAGAGAGAGAGAGAGAGAGAGAGAGAGAGAGAGAGAGAGAGGAAGGAATGCTCACATATGTTAGCTGCGCTCACACTCAATAATCAAGACTTTAAGCTGGCCAGAGACTTTGGGCTGGATTTAAAACTCAATGTGTAACCAATATTTATGAACTTTGGCCATGTCGGTTCGGCTGTGCGGAAGTTCTTTGTCAAGCTGGCAATTTGTAAATTAAATTGACCACAGCTATTAGAAGACTGCTTGTTTTGCTTTTTGTTTTGGCATTGACAATGCGGCAAGCGGAAGCATAAATAACATGAATAATGCACAAACTTTAATATTCATTCAATTAAAATGGTCGCAAGCAAACAAATGCAAATCAGTTGGCTTTCAGCATGGCACCGAACTGAAAGCTGAATATTTAATTTCATCTTTAGTACAGCGTGAGTCCCAAGCTAAAATCAGTTCTGACCATGCAAAAGAAATATTCTTTCAGCAACTCACAAATATTTGAGCAGAAATGCATATTTGGTTTAGTCTCGTATGGAAAATCTGACAGGTGTTCATTGAATGGAGCCAGCCAGCTGTCATTCTCGAAGCGTTTCATTGATTATGTCATTCAAATTGCAATTTTATGCATTTCAATTGAATTCACCAAGACAGCAACAACAGCAAGAGTGTGGAATAAAACTGCCATCGCCGGCATGCAAGGATGCTGCACTGCGTATATTCCGCTTGGTTAGAGCTAATGAAGTGACAGTAAGTTGGAAATACTAATCCAAGAACATGTGCAGCGAGTGAGCTACTGAAACTGAATATATTAATTATTTATATATAGCATAAGATAAGAGTAATCAACGGATGATGTTCTAATGCGGGAATTTTAATTTATTTATTATTATTATTTATTTAATTTTATTTTTTCAATTTTGTTTACTTAATGCAACAGAATTGATTGCATCAAGTCTAACTCAATGACCAGAGTAGATCAGAGTAGAGTCCGTTGCATTTTCGTAGAAGTTTCCATGACCCTGTCAAAAACTTAGGGCTGCAGGCCCTCGCCTTCCTGGTGACTATATTTTGCTTAAGAGCTTTGATTGGCTTGTTGATTGTACAAATTCGAATGCAAAGACCATTTTGTATACCCTGAACCCATTGAAAATGGGAATTCAGGGTATATTGGTTTTGGGGAGATCAGATGTATGGCCTGGCAGTTAGCCGTCCGGCTAGCAAATTTGTATGGCTGTCAGGCCGTTTAAAGTAACTTGAAGCACATAGTTGTAGAACATCTCCCACCTTTGGAATCTTCAGAAAGAGAAGACTGGAATGCTTCAAGCGGATGATCTGGCGATTAAGCGAATCAGAAATTTCTACTTTATTCATTATTCCTCATGACAAGGCTTGTCAGAGTGTATTCTATGTTTCTTAACTTTACAATTGTCAAACCCGAATTGACTTTTGGCGCTCTTTGCAAGAGTTAGAGCGATTTCGAATATGTTGATTACATTTGCCTATATAGAATCCCAAAACATTTCCAAAATAAATTCCTCTTGGTTCTAAAGTTCATTCATTTCACTCATTTCTATTTATTTGCAATGTTTTGTTTCAGATTCTTAATATTTATTGTGAAAGCCAGTATCCTTTTCTAGAAAATATGAACTTGTCGCATAAATAGCTAAAAACTAAATAGAGAGAAAAATATATCTTGGTGTAAGACTTAATTTTATTTTCTATTTTATTTCATTCTTATTTTATTTATTTTTTATTTTAAAGTGAGTTTTTTTAACTGTACGAGAGTACTTTCAGACATCTTTAAGGTGCCTGTGATAAATAATAATTTTCAAGGATTCATAGTTCCTTAAAAGTGCTTATACATATATCATTGAAATTGCTTTTTATCATGATTCGAATATAACTTCGCCTGCATGTTATGACTATTATGGCTTAAGATTCGCATTTAACTTTCCAAAAGTCTCTGTCAAAGTAGGGTTGCAGTCACATAAAATGATTTTCATCAAAGTTTTGCACGTCTAGGTAATTATGACCTATTATAAACGCATAGACTTTGTGAAGAGAAATTTTAATAAGCCACAAAATGTTCAAATACCTGAATGGACTTTTGATTTTTTAAGTATCTTCTTTCATTGGTATCAAAGAGGCATAAAGTGATGAGCACTGAGCACTGATGCCTCGAATGTTAAATATGTGCTTCTTTGGAGACGTCCGTCTCTTAATGCTTTAACAAAAAGGCTAAATGAAAGCTGTCTAAAATATTCAGAATATAATATAAATACATTATATAAAATATAGATACACTGTTCAATAGCCCACAGCTTAAGGTTTAGTATCTGCCAATTGGAAAAAGTCAATTTAATGTTGTCAAATTAGTTTGTGATTAAGAGTTTATCAAAATACGGCTCGACTACGAGATACCCTGAGCCCTCAAAAAAAAAAAAAAAAACTAATACCATTGAATTTGGGAATTTTTATGTAAAACTAGATTAAGCTACCACTAAAGGTGGCAGTAGATTTGGCATCTAAAATCTGAAAACTCCAAAATCTGCGTATACATAATATCAATCTAAATAAAGATATTATATATCTAAAATAGATATTATTTTAAGTCTCTAGCTAAAACGGTGTAGAAGTTATGCCCAAAAAACTTTAAAAATGAAAACGAATTTTCGATTTTTATCGATAACTTGGAAATGGGTTGAGTTATCGAAAAAATAAAATAAACTCGTACTGCGTAACTAACATACGAGTGTTCATGTGAAATTTCAGCTCTCTAGCTTTTGTAGTTTCCGAAATCTCGTACGAACGGACAGACAGACGGACAGGGCTACAGCAACTTATTTATATATATGTATATACATATATACAAGAATAGATATACTTTGTGTGGTCTGCGACGTCTCCTTCTGCCTGTTGCATACATTTTCACAAAACCAATATATCCTGAATTCCCATTTTCAATGGGCTCAGGGTATACAAAAATAAAAGTAAGCCTGCATTAGTACACTTCGCACTTCTTCTTTCACTCAACGAAACTTTCTTGTTGTTATCCCAAGTTTTAAAGCAGTTAATTTTTTTTTTTTTTTTTTGTGATTTTTTTTCTATTTAATAAATATTTTTGAAAAACATACTCATAAAAAGCTTATTGATATATTTATTTTAGGCAGAGTTACTTACAACTGGGATAAAATGTTTGCTATTTAAAGATTTTCCATTTTTTTTTTTTTTTTTTTTTTTCAATAATATTTTCATTTACAAGGAATGTGTGGGCAGCAGCTGTGTATTCCCTGCTAGATTCATACACTTTGCATTCCAATCATCCACCCACATATTTTCTCTACGATTGAGGTCGAGCCAGTAAGGCGACCTAATTAGCAAAAGCACGTTCCGGCGCTCAATCCAAGTCTTAGTGGTGTTGGCTGTGTGACTAGAAGCGTTAGCGTGCTGAAGCTGTCATTGCAAGGATTCACAGATATTCCTGATTCAAGGGAGAGTCTAACTAATGCCTCATGCTATACTGCTCTGCTGGTCTCTTTTAAAATCGTGAGCATAGCTAGGAGCATATATATCATTGAAAGAATACGCACTTGTTCAATATTCAATTTTATTCTCCTGAGTTCGGGTTTTTATATCTAGGCTCATGCATAATTTCAACACTAATATCTAGTGTACATAGGGCTGAGTTTGAAGGCTCAGCATTGGTCTATTGCTCATCTTAACCTTTCGCTAGGCTCGTCTAGGTTCGTCTCTTACATAATCTAATTGCTGATTGACAGGCTTAAGGTTTATCTAAGGTTTATCCTATTTATACTACTGCTAGTTATTGAGTGCATTGGAGGTATGCATACCTCATGCCTGAACTATCGTAGATATATATAACATATCACATATCTATGAAATACAAGTGTTTAGCAATGCTAAGCATTATTACTGCAAGAATTCAGTCCTATTGAGTGTTATCATCTTCTATTGCTCATACTCTCTGAGTTCAATGTAATATTAAGTATACGCACTCCTTACTCCAGTTGCATAAGAATTTGGCTGCAGCAGCAGCAGCAGCAGCTGCCCGTTCGCCTCAAAACTTCATGTTTACGAATGCGTATATAAATAAGTTTGTATTGATTTTGCATTATTCATGTTTTCTATATATATGTTGAAATTTAATAATAAATATTCATGGCATGCGCCCCAATGATCCCAATGGCTCGCCGTCCTTTAAGTGTTGGCCAATAACTGAATTAGTTGTGGCTTTAAACCAATTGATACAATTTAATTGCGAGAGTTGGCCAACTCACAACAAGAATCAATTACATTTCGATGCTGCTTGAATGCAATGCTGCAAAGGTTGCTTAGCTTGAGGAAAAACTTTCGATATACAAAATTGAATTTGCTGCTGCATTGGCTACAGGGTATCTATGCGCTGATCACTTGCAGCTTTTTATATTTTTTTTTATTGGCTTTATTTTATTTTTATTTTTATTTTTTTTCGATAGGTTACAGAATTTTGCCAGATACACAAACAACATATTTACAGGTAGCAAAAAATGTCAGCCATTTTGTTTTAGTTGGTGGCATTGGCCACGGCTATATGTTAACAGCAGCACACCACGCCCAGCCATCCCCTCTTACCCCCCTCCCACCCCCTTCTTCTCAGTGATGGCGCCCAAACGCTTTGCAGCAGCTCGCAAAAAAATATTTAAAATTTATTTATAGTCAAATACGGTAGACTGCACCTGTTGTTGTTGCTGCTGCTGCTGCTGCTGCGGGTGGTTGCTGCTTTGTTATTATTGTATTGCCTCTGCCTTGTCAACACTGTGTATGTGTGTGTGTGTGTATTGACAACAAATGTTTGCTGTTGTTGCTGTTGTAGCTGGGGTGTAAAAATGATTGAGTGTTTGAACTCAACTTCTGTGTAGCTCTGCTTGCTCAGAGCAGCAACCCGAACGGCATATACCCTGTAAGTGCCAAATCAAAGGCAGCAGGTATAACACCTATTGATTCATAAGCACTATGTGTACACTTGACGCTAGAGGTAGTGATAGACCTAAGGATACCAAGTCATATATAAAATGCGAATTTCAGGCATTTCAGCTAACAATTTGTTGATTGTATTTGAGGGTATTTGCAATTCGATCAGCTGCTTTGCTGCAGCTGTGCTCGATCTCTGGCAACGTTTTAAATTGTGTTTAAGTCAGCTGCTTCCCGGTAAATTTCGCTTTTATTATACCCTGAACCCATTGAAAATGGGAATTCAGGGTATAATGGTTTTGTGAAAATGTATGTAACAAGCAGAAGGAGAAGTCGCAGACCCCATAAAGTATATATATTCTTGATCAGCATCAAAAAATAAGTTGATCTAGCCCTGTCCGTCTGTCCGTCTGTATGAACGTCGAGATTTCGGAAACTACAAAAGCTAGAGAGCTGAAATTTCACATGAACACTCGTATGTTAGTTACGCAGTACGAGTTTATTTTATTTTTTCGATAACTCAACCCATTTCCAAATTATCGAAAACTCGTTTACATTTTTTAGGTTTTTTGGGTATAACTTCTACACCGTTTTAGCTAGAGACTACAAATTAATATATTTAGATCGATATTTTGGATACACAGATTTTGTAATTTTTAGATTTTGGATGCCACGCCCCCTTCGCCTTTCGAATATTAGAGACTGAAATTTGGCGAATAGATACATTTAGATGCTATTAATATGTTCTAAAAGTTTCATAAAGATAGTCCATCTAGAAATGGAGTTATAAGCGTTCAAAGTTCAGTCCAGCCCACCCCCAAGCCACGGCAGCAACTGCGCGGTTAGCAGAGCGCGCGCTCATAAGTGCGTAAAGAAGAAGAGTATCACTTTTTTTGCAGGGTTCAGGGTATCTCGTAGTCGAGCCGTCTCGACTAGAGCCTTCTTACTTGTTTTATTTAATTTTTTTTTTTTTCTGCTGCTGCTGCCACACAGGAAAATTACCAGCCTAACCCAAAAGCGTCAACACTGTCAATAGTGCGACGGTCTGTTACCGTTGCTATAGCCTTTACCGTTACCAGTGAAACAGCGCCAATGCCTTTACCTTTACCGTTACGTTTGGTCGTGCCTTTGCCTTTGCCTTTGCCTTTGCCTTGGAGCCAGTTTGTTTGTATGCACTTCAATAAAAATTTAGCATACGCTTCAATTCACTTCACTTGCCACACGCACTCGCTGCGACACACACACATACATACATATACATATATACACTTGATATATGTATGTGTGTGTGTGTGTGTGTATACAGACTAAACGGGCACCTGCAACGCCCTCTGGCGGCAGTCATATGAAAACATTGCTTTGTATTATTACGTCTCGCATTTTTCGATTATATGTTGCCTTCGCTTTTGGGTCTCGTTTTTCAATCTAAATGTCAGCACATCTAAGCACGTGCGTGTATCCAAATGGCAGCCACTGTGCTGGCTGCTGCTGTTGCTGCTGATGTGTGTGTGTGTGTGTTGAGGCAAATTACTCGAGTGAAGTGCGCACTTCAAGATGAAATAGTCAAGCAACTGACACGCAAACAACTCACTTTACATCCCTTATCCTCATCAATTAAACTCTCTGTGTGCGTGTGTGTGTGTGTGTGTGTGTGTGTGTGTATACATGTATAAACATATACATATTTATATATATATTTGTGTTTTGCTACCTAATTTGTCAGACACAACTTTCGCAGGACTCCCTACGCAGAATGCTGCAACGGCTGGCAGCAAGAAAACAAAAATAATATAATGAAAAAAAAAAAAAACGAAAACATCGCAGATAAAAACTGGAAGTTGAAAATTAAGCCAGGCAGGTGTGGGCGTGGTGCGTGTCATAAGCAGCAAATTTCAAAGAAAAATGCAAAGGCGCTAAACGTTTGCCTCAGTCATCATCATCTTGAAATTATTTTCCGTATTCATTTGCAGCTGTCGCCGAATTGTATGCTTCCTGCATACACTCACGCACAAAAGTATGCGCACAGCAGGCAGCAAGTGCCCAAATTGAAATTGAGCCAAAGTAAATAGACAATGCAAAAGTCTTGCAGGCTTAAAGGATATCAAAAGCGCCCGCTGACTGACTTTGCTCGCTTCTCAACTTTAAACAACATCTAATTCAATTTAACTTGTTTGATTTACCCAACATGGCAGCCGTATTACGTACGCTATCAGGCATACCAACCCCCAACCCCCGCACATTTTGAACGATTGCTCGGACAACGCGTTCAATTGTGGCTGACCAACTTTCAGCTAAAGTTCAAAGCTCTCAAACAAGAGCAATTACCTGAAGATGCCTTTCAATCATGTGCACAAATTCCAGCTTCAAACTTACAATTTGATACACGTGCTTCTATCATTCAGAAAGAGTTGCGCTCGCTATTAGCGCTCGCCAATTGGGCTTGTTTTGTGGCTATATATAGCATATTTCATATATACATATACTTGAGTTAGCAATCAACTATTTAAATTAATGATAAAAATAGCTACACTCAATGAAGGCCGGGCAAAGCGGCTATAACTTTAGCTGGAAGCACGAAAAGATGACTTAAGATATAATAAGTATTATATATCCTTTTTTTTATCTTGAATATAATATGACATATGCTCTTTAAGTTTTAGCTCTTGATAAGTTAGATAGGCAACTCTATAATATTACATAGTGTATTTGCAATGAAAAGCTGCAAAACATTGAACGATATTTTCATCTATTTTTTTTTTTTTTTAATCTTCCACGCCTCTAAGAAGATTATATGCACAATTTTTGACAAATCCTATAGAAAAGCTCAGCAAAAATTTATTTCTTAAATATTGCAACTGTTCAAGATTTTGTTATTCTCTTAGCCATTCGCCGATTGAAATCTTTAAAAGGAACCTAAAGAGCATAATTGTAATTTACATATATTTATATATTTTTTGATGAATATACCAATGAGTCACTTAATATATATATTTGAATACCTTGAACCCATTGAAATAACAAATTAGGTTCTAATGGCTTTGTGAAAATGTATGTAACAGGCAGAAGAGGGCGTGGCGAAACGCTTTTATGCGTATATTGTAGAAATTTCAAATTTCATATGTAGCTAGATATGATTTTATTATTTTATGTATTTTTTAGATTTTGAATAATACTGGAGACTTTAAATTTGAAAAATAGACAAATTGGAATGGTCTAATTACATATACTCTAAAAGTTTCATGAAAATAGTCCATATACAAAATGATTTATTAACCTCCTAATTGAAACCAATAAGCATAGCGCAGATTTATGCCTGCGTAAAGAAGCAGAAATCAGTTGATTGAAGAGTTCAGAGGATCTTTGGGGCTATCAAAGCGGGAACACATTCTGAATTTTACGCCTCTAACACTTTGCATAATTATGTTTCTGAGATACAAACTATGAAATTTCTCTATTGGCAAAGCAGTTAGTGGACCTTTCGGGCTAATCCAGATATTTTTTTTATCAAATGTGGATACTCATAAGTAGAAATTGCAAATTTCGAATCTCTAAAAAGCGGCAAAATGATTTTTTTCCATAGATAGATGAACAGATGAATGGACAGCCAAGCAGACATTGCACAAAGCTAATAATATACTCTTTTATTTTGTATATTAGAAAAATAAATAAAAAATGGATTACTTTTGATCTCTTCTAGAGAGAGATGATATTATATTACAATATTAGCCTTTAGCGATTTTGGAAAATTTAATTTATTTTAAGCTGTGGATCTTTTTTTTTTTAAGTCTGTCAGTGCTCGACTACATCTGTAAAACTTGCAATAAGTATTAGAATTAATTGTTTTCATTAAATTTTTATTCATTTATTTTTATCATTATTACCTCTGATACAAGTTAATATTACATTATCAACACACTATCATTTAAATATTGACATATCCAGTTCAGTAAACACTCTATCTCTCTATCTGAACTTGTATATTTTAATGTATTATTCGATATATATTTACTTTCAACAAACTGTTTTTTCTTTCTCTTTGCAGTCACAAGGCACATATTAACCTACATAAGTGATTGTGTAAGTATCACTCTAGCAGAGCTACGTGAAACGTGACACCAACATACAGTTATTGCATTGCATACATACACAAGTACATATACAAGTATATATACATATTTTATATCTGTATAGAGATACTCAAAGACATTTGATGGATGATGTTGACAACAAATTTGCGACAGCTCGCTGCTCGTCGTTGACTGTTCATGTGGAATATTTTTAAACGTTCGACTACTAAATATTACAAAATGCCATTAAATTAATTGCTATATGTATATACATACATATATGTATGTGCACATATGTACATGTATGTAGCTGCCTTTTATAACCAGCATAAAGTGCAGAGTGTGTGTAAATGTTGAATGAGGCAGAGCTGCAATGCACTATGGGTAAAAAAAAAACAAATCTTGGCATAAATGCAAATTTTTCGTTGTTCAGTATCCGTCAACTGGTTTATTTTTCTCATTTATAACACTCCAGTAGATATAATAACAATTTTTATACAATTTTCAAGACATCCCTTAATGTTTTGACCTTCGTCAAAGTTAGCTGATTTGAAAAAAGAAAAAGGAAATTGGAAATCATTCTCGATTCTATCTTTGTAGGTTGCAATAGTGGAAAAGTTTTGTTTTGTTGTTGTTTTGTCCCTACAATATATTTTGCTGTTCTGTGATTTATTGTTTAATTGTGCGATATGTTGCAGTTTGCATTTTTTAGATCGAAACTAATATTCAGACATAACTTTTGAACCGACAAAGACTTTTGAAATATTTTGAAATGAGTTCAGCAATTCAATTCTGCTGGAAGTGTGGAACAGCAGCAAGCGACAAGAAAGTGCATTAAAAAATTAGATTGTCAAAAAAAATAAGCAAAGACAACAAATCGGAAGATCAGCTTAAATTAACTGAGTGAAATATTAAACAATTTGTTGAATTCATTAAGTATAATTTGCAATCAATTGCTGGAACGCTTTAAGAAAAAAGGATGCCATTGATGCCAACGCGGGTTGAAGGTTATTTCATACCGCATTCATACTTAATAAGAGCAGGTCGGAAGCAATTAGTTTATAATAATGCTAGTCCTCGATTAATACGAAAATTGGTTTCGTTTAGAGAATCACAAGAAGCCGATTCGACATATGTTTCGAAGAAAGAAATTAAGCGAAATTAGAAATAAGCTTCAGAACATTAAGTGTTGTTGAAGCCTTAGCGTTTCTGATTGAAAATGGATTGACTAAGCAACAATACCTAAACTATGCAATGCACTAAATAAGATAAAAGGATTAGATATTTTTCCGCCTTAGGCAAATGTTAAGGAAATTAGGTAATACATTAAATATTTAATAAGAAATAAATAAATATAAATGTATGCAAAATTTCAAGCTTCTATCTCTTCAGGCACAATTTATGCCCAAATTTCGAGCTTTTTACACATAGTGCAATCGGAGCAGGATATCATTTGGTGGGTCACTCTGCCATGGAATAAGTTTTATATATGAGATTGATCCTTATGAAAGGATTCAAAGGCATTCGATTATAAATCTAGCCAAAAATCGTGATAGATTCACCAAATATTATTAGATAAACAGGCAACAAGATGACTTTAGCTACCCCACTGATAGATTCCATTGTATGGTTGGTATTTACTGAAGAAGTGAAATAAATATTTTCCTCTAGATTATATTATTTGGAAAACTTTTTTATTCGCTACATGAATTGATATTGTTACTCAATTATGCAAGAGGCATCAGAACGAGTTGAGCTAAGTCTGCGACTCTATAATGTAGCCTCCTGCCATACTTATGCTAAATGTGACTAATAAAACTAAATTGACTTGATATAAAGTTAAAGACAGGCAGTAGCTAAAAACTAAATATATATATATATATATATATATATAGAATAATACTTTACTTTAAGCATAGTCTCTCTCTCTCTCTCTGTCTCTCTCTCCGTCTCTGCCTCTGTCTCTGTCTCTGTCTTCCATCATATCCCATTTAAAGCCATTCACAATGGGTGCCGGATATAAAAAGTTCACAAATCGAAATGAAACGCAACGAAACAAAGGCAAACAAAGCGGGGCAAAGCCAAATAGACGGATTCAAGTAACTACATTTGTAGCATTGGCCGCGGGCAAAGCCCATTTAAAATTCAGCAGCAAAGAACAAAAAGTTTTCGAGCCACGTCGGACTTTTGCTAAATAAATATTATAGCACATATATGTATGTACGTACGTATGTATGTATATTTTTATATGTATTGGTGCCATATTGTATGCGCACGCACACAGGATAACACATTAGAGGCAAGTCATAATAAAGGAAACAAAAGACTTTCGCTCCCTGGAGATGGGACTGCTGTATAATTTCAATTTATAATAACCGCATACGAATGCCCTATGCCGCGGCGCGCAGGTTCTCAATTGTGTGGACCAGGTGGCATTTATCTGGAAATATTAGCGAGCACATTTGCATTCGGCGCACCGAGCTAACATTATAATATATTGCGAAGCAATTGTGAACACATTGATCTTGAGCCAAATCAAGTTGGCTCTCAGCTCGCAGCCAGTTGCTAAACTTCCTCTTCAAACTTTTGTAATTAAAAAAGTTTCATTTTCATTGGCTTCGAGTCAATTATACGATTTTTTCTAAAGAGTTTAGCGGTTCGAATATAGCAAATGAGTTGAATTAGAATCGAAATAGAGTTAGAGATAGAGATAGAGATATAGATATAGATATAGATATAGATATAGATAGAGATAGAGATAGAGATAGAGATAGAGATAGAGATAGAGATAGAGATAGAGATAGAGATAGAGATAGAGATAGAGATAGAGATAGAGATAGAGATAGAGATAGAGATAGAGATAGAGATAGAGATAGAGATAGAGATAGAGATAGAGATAGAGATAGAGATAGAGATAGAGATATGTGCTCGATCTTTAACTATATCTTATTCGCTTTTCATTGGGTATCTTTCTTCTGATTTCTAACGGGTTTCTATCTGTCTGAGTCTGAAGTATGAAGAAGATGCTTATGTAAATGACAGGTGCCGCAATTTAAATATGGCTTGCCATAGTGGAGGCAAGGCAAGTCAAGTCAGCGAAATAACGGCATATTCATTATTCTATTTCCTTGTCGCTGCTGATGCTGCTGTTGTTGTTGTTGTTGTTGTTGTTCTTCTTCTTCTTCTTCTTCTTTTGCTGCTGCCTGACATTATTTCCAGCTTCAGAAGCTGTCAGCTTTTATTAAAAACTTCATTCTACCCTACAATGAAGCCTTAATAGCAACAAAAGCAACGGGGCAGGACCATTAAAAAATATGACTATGTTTTTTTTCTGTTCCAAGTTCTTCCACAGTCGGAACTACGAAAATGCTATTGTGAGGACTTGAGAATATTTCAACATAAACTAGATGTTAAGTTTTGATTTACATTAAAATGCTTAGTTAGGAATATATAAATATCTGCTTATGAACAATGCTTCATATTTTTTATTCTTTCTTTCTTGTTAACCAAGAATCGTAAGAATTTCCATTAGAAATATATATTCACGTACACTGAATGATCTTAAAAACATTTTTTTTTTTTGGTAATTCATTCCATAAAATATATCATTTCATATCCTTCAACTCCACAAATGATGGAAAGTAAGAAATAACTGCTAGTGTTTCTGTCATTAGTATTTTGATTTAAGATAGCTCATTGCTTCTTCATTACATATGCGAATAAAACGTGTTTCAAATATTAAAGACTTGTGCTTATGCATATGCACACATAAGAATGTCATTAGCATGCTCTAAAAATTTAATCAAGAAAGTTTATCTAGAAGAAAAGTTATTCAACAATTAAGTTTACATAGTACGCGCAGTTGCGTTACCTGAGCATTACGCAGAGCGTGTGCTTGTGCCTGTCAGCGTATATACATATATATATATATATATATATATATGTGTGTGTGTGTACTTTTAGTATATGTATACTAATATATGTACGAATAGTTTATTGGAATAGCAGAGCTAAGATATCTGTTAGTCACGCTCTCCTGACGAGACTTTCTTTAAATTTCAAATCAGTTTCGCAAGAAACTTGAGGGATTTAAGAAAACACATAAATACATATTCGTCAAGCGCACATAATTGTAGCTCTGCCTTGACAAGGCACGATATGAGCTGATGATTCTGTGTGATATAATTAGTAATATGCATACTTTCAACACTGGCATAATGAACGTCAGTTGAGAACAAAAGTGTCTTGTAACTGTGTCCGAGAGCTGTGTCATGCGTCTGGCCACATAGTTGTGGTTGCATGGCTCAGATTAATATCCAAACAGAGTGCGGCATGCGCCTTTTGTGATAATCTCATCTGTCGGGCTATAAAATTTAATGTCCCTAACATCTGCAGTGGCTCGACGGCTGCATTTGAAATTTCGTCCGTTTGATGCTGTGCGAACAAACTGGCAAATGGCGGCGCCTCCATTTTGTCGCCACAAAATGCTTTTCCGCTAAGCTGACATTCATTTACCTCATCATCGTCACTGGAGTGTTTTCAGCTCTTGTTGCTGTTGCTGTTGTTGGTTAACTGTTTTCACGTTCTCGTCGCTGGTTTTCAATCTTCATTTCTTTTCAATTTTTAGTCGGGCAGCTGTGTAAACGGTTTACGTAATTTACAGCACACAATTTTTGTTGCGGAACTGGAGTCCGGCAGGAGTCCGGCAATGCGACGGAGTGTGAAACGAATAAAAATCTATTTTGCAACAATTCTCCGCTCAGCATGGACGAAGGGTTTTAATTTTTGCACAGTTCAGCATCGCCAATCCCGCCCAAACTGAGAAAAAAAATGAAGATAGTTGGAAAAAAATTGCAGTGACTGGGAAAGTTTTCAATAACTATCCCATATCCACACCCACACACACGCACACACACATACGTGTTATACGCTTCCGACTGGCTTTTGTGCTGGCAACTGTTGAGTTATTTTATGTATTGTGCGGGCCGTTGCCGGACTTTGCCCCGGCATTGATAAGCTGCAAATAGTCGGCGGTAGCGCTGAATTGGTCCTGAACTCACACACGCGAACCTTTTGGACGACCGTCCGTCCGTCCGGCCGTCCGTCTGACTGCCGCATTTGCCACTAGATTTGCTCAAAGCCATTCGGAAAGTTGGCCGAGCAAGTGTTAGGACTATGAAGTGCGGAGCGGAGCGGCGCCAACTGACGTAGATATTGTTGTATTTCTTTTTTTGCTGGAATTTTCTCTTCATTTTTTTCTCGTATTTTCTCGTATTTTTTTCTCTCTGTGTATTTTTTATTCGCTCAGGACAAAGCGCCATGGGCGCTGTCTGCTTACTATAAAAGTTAAATTGCAATTTCAAAAAGTATTAATGTGACAGCCGTGTGCGGAGACCACGACAAAGCTAGAGCGAGCTAAAGTTTGAGCAGGTGCAGGTGCAGGTCGGCGCTGACCGACTGCAGCATGCTCGACTCGCCAAAGTCTATCAAATCAAATTCAAAGTTCACATTTATAGGTTTTCCGAGCTCAAACTGCAGCTTAAGCTGAATTGATTAAACTGCTTAGCAAGTGCTAATATGCCCCATTCTAATTTGTAAGCCGATTAGCAAAAGTGTGCTCAAAGCTGGGCAAAACGTTAAATAATAAGTTAGTGCATGGAAAACTACTTGGCTCGAAGCAAAGTGAAAGCTTTCAAGAGAGCGAGAGAGATAAAGAGAGAGAGAGAAAGAGAGTTGGCATAAGAATAGGCAAAGCTGACTAAAAGGACTCGACGTGAATGGGGATCATCGACCTGGATGAAATTATGTCGGAAGTGCTTATGAGAGCTATGAAATTATTGGCACTCGTTAGCTTCTTCGGATTTTAAATAATATGAAAGAAAAAAAAAACAATTGAAATGTTTTAATTTAAAGTATTTTAATAAATTTATTAAATTAAATATGGTATTTTTTCAGTATTTTAATAGAATTATTTGATTAAATTTTATATTTTTTTTCACCATATTAAAAGAATTATTTAATTACATTTTGCATTAAAATGTGTATATATAAATACAATATTTGTTTTTTTTTTTTTTTTTTTTTTTTAATTTATTTATATTATTTTTATATTATTATTATAATACAATTGAAGAGCTAAAGAACACTAATTATTATTAATATATTTTATTTTATTCTTTTTTTCTAGTGAGACAAAAATATTTATTTTTTTTTCATGTTATTATATTTTTTTATTATATATTATATTTATATAAAATTACGTGCGTTGCTTCAACTATTCGTAAACTGAGACAATATATGAAATATATACGTCGATATAATAGATGGAGTCATCATTGCTTCTAGCTTCGAGCATAGTTACTGCACAAGATCATATAATATAAGTCAAGTCGATCAAGATATACTACTATGCTCAGCCTGAATGTCCACATGTCTTGAGGATAGACAAGGAGCAGCCAACAGTGTGTAAGCACCTTAAGCTTACTGCATAAGTGTAGGGAATTTGCAGCTGTTATTGTAAAATTCTGGGAAGACATCAGCGATGTTTAGATTTTGACAGCTGGCACTGAGAAAATATCAGTGGAAGATGGCTTATGAGAGGTGGCCATTGGACTTAAGCTGGTGCAGCAAGGCTAATGTAAGCTGAGACATTGAGCGCTCTGGCGCACTTTAATAGGTGTCTCCTTCACACACACGCACACACACTCACGCACAGTCTGATAAGCACTTTTGGAGACAAAGATGCAAACAGCTCATTAGCGAGCAGCTCGAACAGTTTTAATGGCAATGCAAATGCGCCAATTTCGCTGAGGGCTGGATAGACAATGATTGTCGTGTCCCCTGTGTGTGTGGGCGTGTGTGGGCGTGGCTATGCTGCTTGCGGCCAATGCAAATATGCCACACAGGCAACGCCAGGCAGCTGAGCTATCATTTTGCCATGGCCTAGAGCCGCACATGGCGTATACGCAATGTGCGAGACGCCGCTTGCTTATGCAGCATGCTGCATCGAGTGCAGGGAAAACAGTTTGCTGTAATTTCTGCTTAAAAGGGAGTTACATGTTTTAAAATGCTCTTTAATTGAGTGAGCTGAAGTTGATTAGCCAAAGCAGCTGCACAATGAGAGCAGCTTGAGCTGTCTACATCGAGCCATGCCATAATAATTATATATTTTTATTTACATATATATATATACATATATATATATATATATATATATATATATATATATATATATATATATATATATATATATATATATATATATATATATATATATATATATATATATGCACGACTTTATTGACCGTTATCCAGATGCAACAATTTTAAAAAGAAGACCTTATTCCTTTTCGCTCTTTTTTAATGGTCTCGGGGTGTAAAGCAATAATAAAAGCCAATATAGGTTTTACATGCACACTCACACACACACACACAGATTAACATTGAGTACGTGCATGCCCGAAGTCGATTAAGCATGCATGAATATCTACATGTATGCATGTCTGTGTGTCTGTGTGTGTGTGTGACTCTTTATGCATGCCTGTATATTTAAGTATGTATCAAATTAAATTGGGCTCAATAAAAAACAGCGCGGGCATCATTCCAATTTCGATTTAAGACAGGCATGCTGGCACCCAGCTATACCCTACTCCACCCCTGCACGTAAACAGATTTTTATGACAGCAGTTGCTAAAGTCGCATAAAAACAGAAAGCAAGTACACTGCACATAGCAGAACGAATTCTGTATACTCTATATGATGATTCGAGAGCGTGAAACTGTTCAAATACTTTATTATATACTGTTGATATTTGGCAACTCAAGTAACTAGTTAAGTAGCTAGAGTTCATTTAGCTATATGTGTGTGTTTTTACTATGACCTTTGCATCAAGTTATAATTTAAAATTTAATTATTAATATTAATTTATATATCATTTTTGTAGTTATATAAATTTTATTTATAATCTATATATAAATCTAATCTTATTCATAGTTTTTGGGTATCAAATAAAGATTTCACATTTATTGATTAATAAATTTAAAATCAAAATAAATAAGTTCAAAGTATTCCCCAACCCACCCCCAAGCGCGCGCTCATACGTTCCTAAAGAAAAGGAGTATTAGCTTCTTTGCAGGGTTCAGGGTATCTCGTAGTCGAACAGTCTCGACTAGAGCCTTCTTGTTCTATTTTATATTTCTCCTATGTATTACAACTATACATAATTTTTAATGAATATTATATTTATTTATAATATTGTTATTATTTCTGTTAATTATAAATTAAAAATTTATAACTGTTAATTTAGTTAATTTTTATTTATATAATTTGTTTACTATTTGTTATTTAGTTGAAATTAAAAATGTATTTATTAATATAAATGTATCTAACATTTTTTTATTATTCCCATTTATTATAAATTTAAACTTAATTAATACATATGTATAATCCGAGGCTGCATTCAAAGCTTGTAAAATATTTTTCAAACAAGAGAATGTTGTTGATGACTATCTCAGTCGGTTCTTGTCTACATTGTTGACGCCTTTTACTGCAAATGGACTTTGTCAGAGCATCAAGTAATTTGTAATACTTATACGCAAAGGAAGGCCATGGCAATTGAGATAGGTTATATAGTTTATATTTAGAACTCTGTGATCAATTTCAGTCGAAGACTTGGCTCTTTGAAGAGACGTTTAGCATAGAACAATGTAGCTTAATACTATACTTTATATACTACTATACACTATACTATACTCCCATTCACATTGTGTATTCGTAGATCAATTGTCACTTCAATCTTCAATATCACATATACGTAAGACTCTTTCATTCACAAATTCAGCATTGAAATAATATTATATTTATTTATTTATAATGGAAATATTCAGAGATTAGAAACTGTGCTGCCTTTTTATGCACAAATATTTTTAATTATATATTTACATTGGAAACCATGTATTCGAACTTGCATTACTTCAATTTGATACAGTACAAATACATACGTACGTACATATGTTTCATTTATAGCATGAGAAAATATAAATTCAATGATATATGTTAGTAATATTTAAAGATTATGCTCAAAGCAAGCAAATTTTTAATTTTTATATTTAAAAAAAAATACATAGACGAACTTGAGTAACGTGAATGAATTCATGATTGAGAGAATATATACAATTAATTTATATATGCATGCTGGCAATATTTAAAGCCAAGAGTCTGTGATGTAGGCATGTCCATACCTTTCTTATTAGATTAAATATTATGTATACAAACAAGAGAAATTTATTTGTGCTATGTTGCGTATACGTAATTATTTATCACGTATGAATTGCGCATTTAGAATAAATATATATAATTTGTGAATATATAATAACAATATATAAGCTGCCAGGCAGCCCTATAACTACTTTCTCATACCTTCTTTACGTGTATGAAGTGCGTGCACTTCAAATGTTGCTATATTACGTATACGTCAGATTGGACTATACTTTGATAAAAATTATAATTTATCGATATGTATATTTGCAATATTTAGATGCTATGCTTAAAGCATGCTAATACTTGTTTAAATACATTCATAACTATTTAAGCAATCTAGCTTCACTTCATTACATTACGTATACGTAAAGGTGCATTATATAAGAATGTAGCTAAAATATAAAACTCAGATATTTAATATTATGAAGTGGACAAATATACTTAAACTAAAACTTAGGGAAATTTTAAAATATTAGTAAAAGAATCAATGAAATTACATTGTTGCTTAATATTTATATATACACATATACTTAATATATATATTTTTAAAATTTATTTATTTATCTTTTATATACTTATAACTAATTTTTATTTTTGTCTCTATGACTATTATAATTGCAATTGATATAAAGTGCAAAAATCAATTGGCATATTCGTGCATAAGTATAGAAGAGTATTAGAAATTCAGCAGCTTAGTTGCTGTTGACAACTTTTTAAAGCCTTTCAAATTGGAGAAAGAAACGGAAACGGAAGAGCGTCAAGGACCACAGGAAATGGGACCTTGACAACAAGGCAATGTCAAATATGCACAAGCTAAATGTGTCTAAATGTATGTATGTCGACTGCACTTGCAAACAGACAAGCATACATAAATGTATATTATATATGTATATGGATATAAATGTACATCAATAGAAAAGCTTTTCTTAGAATATTGTTTGTATGCAATGCGCCAACAATTGCTGCAGCTTGGCTCAGTTGCTCGGGCCAAATGTTCGACACTGGCAAGTGGGACCTGGCTAATAGCGAATGAAAATAAAATGCGAAATAATCAGGGTGCATGAGATTTGCATAATTTGTAATGTGAAATTTCCGCTTACATGGCGCTCATTTTCCGCACAGCACACACACACACACACACACACACACACACACACACACTCACCCTTCTGGCCTACGCACTTTGACTTGTTTTAGTAGCAGACCAAGTCTGTGGAACGACAAACGAACAGAGCTGGAGAGTGTTGTAGGGGAAATCGGCGTGCTTGGATAACTGTTTAATATGCATAAACTTGGCGAACCCGTGAGCCCCGAACCCCGCACATTTTTGGTTGTTGTATCCTTCCGCTCCGGCCAGAGAAAACCGAAAACCTGCCCCGTGTGGCCCCAGGCAGCGCTGTGGCCCCGGACTCTGAGCTGGGACCAAGGCTGGCGCTGCCACACAGCAAGGATGTCTGGGGCCAGGGCCAGGGCGCGGCGACAGAGGCAACAGCAATGGCAGCGGCAGTGGCAGCAGCAGCGGCGTTGACTGCTGTTTTTGGCCTAATTGGCTGCCACTGAGCAGCACTGAAGAACTTTGGCTACGGGGTTTAGTCTTTCACTTTAAAGACTTTTACGCTTGGCCAACAACTTTCGAGTTTCAACAATTTGGTATTTAATGTATATTTTTTATGCTTTATTGCCAGGACAGGCTGATTTAACTAAAAAAAAAAAAAGAAGAATAATAATAAATACATAAAAAACAGAAATAGTCATTACAGCCACTTGGCATTTTTACAGGGTATTCAGCACATGTGTCTGTGTGTGTTACTGTCATGTCAGGCCATGGCAAACGTGCCCCGCAGTCTCTCTCTGTATGCAAGCGAAACAAAAGAAAAAAAAATATTTATATATATAAGAGTCTTTGTTAAGACGGAAAACTTTGTGATTTCCTGGAAAAATAGAACAATAATATTTTTAATAACACGAATTATAATTTAATAATCTACCAATTTAGCAAACTTTAATGTGTTCCCGCGAACAGTCAATAGCCCGAACAATTTTCTATTATTTCACTGGAATTTTGCTATATACACAATAGGAGAGTTTTGCCCCACTGTGCGCGTATTAGGGGCCGCATGATTCTGGTACGCTGAGCGCTACTTAGAGCCACTTAAAAAGCCGGCCACTTAAGGCCTTTGAGCAAGCCAAACAAATACACGTACACACAGGCAGACACAATCGGTGTTATAAACAGAAAGAGGGAGAGAGAGAGCGAGAGTGGGAGTGGAGGAGAGGGAGAAGGAGAGGGAGCTGCGCCTTTTATGCGCACAGATTATAAACTCTGAAAGCGAAATTTCAATGCGCCTGTTTTATATTCAAAGCGTTGAGACTGTCATTTTATTTCATCTGATTTTTACACATGAATTAATAAAAAAGCACTCATTAAAACTCGTCGAAACCACACACGCACACACGCACACACACACACACAGACACGCACTGGCACACCACAAGCAACATGTAAACATGTCAAAAGTTTTTTGGGTTTTGGCATTCTCGTAGTTTGCGTTACGCTTTATTTTATTTGTATTTTTTGTCTCTCGCTGCGTATGAGTAATGTGTGTGCGTGTGTGCGTGTGTGTGTGTGTGTGTGCCAAATGTGAACCAGTTAGAAATTTGCATACGCCTGGCTCGGCCTCAAACAACGGGCTAATTTGCATGGAACGGTCAGAGCTACTAGGATTGCAGAGTGCTTAGCGAGCGGCTGCACAGCTCTCCACAGATTTTATTATCTGCCACAGCTTCCGGTCGCCCTTTTGTTAGATATTAGTATGAGTATGAGTATGAGTGCGTGTGTGTGTGTGTGTGTGCGTGTGTGTCCGTGTGTATTTTGTGAGCTTTGTGGTTGAGTTTTTACGGGGCTGCAAAAATTTTTATGTTATTTGTGCTTTGCATACTTTGGGCCGTTATTTAACTTGCATTTTGAATACGTTTTAAATGCTCATTTGTTAGTCTCGGCGTGCGTGTGCGTGTGTATGTGTGTGTATTTATCGTTAGCTCTGCTTTTTTGGTTAAAGCCATAAAATGAGTGCTCGGGCCTCTTGCGGTTTTCACGTTTGGCTTGCCATAAGCTGTCTGCGTTGCTCGCCGATCCATCTCCGATGAGAATTCCATGCGTGCAATTAAGAGGTCCTGCCCAAAGGGTCCTGGCCTCAAGCATTTGCGGCATCTGCGCCGCTGCGCAGCTGTGCAGCATTGTTGAGGCAACGCTCATTTCATTTGCATACTTTCCGGCATCGACGCGACGCCATCGACTGCGGCCTGACTTGTTATTGATTTTCATTGTCAGACCAAGCACACATAGCAGCAATTGCCAAAAAAAAAAAAAACTGGCTAAATATATTGCGGCAACACTTAAATTGCGCTTCGCCTAGCCCCAAATGCCCCGCCTGGAATTAAGGCTAAAGGTGACTCTAGAAATACCTACCTGGCAGCAACTTAATTAACGCATGTCATTCTCATTTGTAGCAGCAAACAAATGACATTTGGCCAACCTTGTTTTGTCATTTGCACAGTCTGTCCACTCTGTCTCTCTCACTGTCCCACTTGCGCTTTCCTCTCTCACGTTGTCTCGCTGTCTCGCTGCCTTAAGCTTGAAGCACGCGCCTAAAAGTCGGCCACGTTTTGGTATTTGCGACGACCCAAAACAACAGTTGAACTTCACTTGAATAGCCGCACACAAAAGGCCGAGCAAAGTTTTCTCTTTTCATTATTATTACAGCAAATGGCAGCAAAGCCAACTGAAATTTATCTTATTACCGGGTCGCCAGCCCAGCGCCACTTGTCATAAGTAGCACCGCGACTTTTCACTTGTCACAAATGCGTGTGCTTTAAATAAGGCGAACGACAATCATATATCAAGTGGAGGCAGAGCATGAGGAGAAATACGCATTCGGCTGTGATCGACTGGCAGATACCCCGCAGAGCTGATATTTGAATTGGCCCAACTAATATTACTTTAGTTGTATGTATAATAAAATGTGTAATATATTATTTATAATACTATATTATTTTAAGCTCACGCTCTGCTTTGCTCTTCGACTGCATTTGCGGTTTCCCCTTGTTAGCTTGTTAACAGTTAAATAACTTTTCTTTCAGTTAGACTTTCTGAATCAAATTTTCAGAGCATGATAATGACCAGCAATTGTGTGTGTTTGCCAAACCACAAGGTTTTAGTATTTGAAATTCGTTGTAAAACTGTGGGGTAGTGAAGAAGCTATTCGAAATCAAAAATGCACACAATTTGTACATTGATTCAGGAATAACCGCAGTAAATTGCTATTTTCATTTTTCGTTGTAGTGGTATTTAGGCTACGCCCAAAATGGGAAATCGATTTTGATCGTTAATAAGGAAATGGAATGAGATTTTTTTTTTGTATACTCTGAACGTATTGAAAATGAGAAATTAGTTTAAAATTGGAGGGGCGTGGCAAGCACCACAAAATATAAATATGCTTGAACAGGGCGACGAACTGAGTCGATATAGCCCTCTCCGTCTGGTCGTCCGTCCGTGCGTATGCATGTTTGAATGGATCGATTTCAGAAGATATAGAAAATACAGTTTTCTTTTTTTTTTCTTTACGAATAAGCCGGCACGGCCAAATAGTAGAAAGAAAAGAGACGAAGTCTTTTTGAGTCCCAGTATGACTTAATAAATAAAATGAAAAACAAAAAAACTTTTATCCATACTTTGTATTGATTCTCTAGTTTGTAAAAGATTCTCTCAATTAAAAGTCAGAATTAAAATCAAGTATATACTTACGTATATGATTATCATAATAATTCTTATCTGTGGGATATGGACCTCTATTTAGAGGGCTTCCGCCACACCTGGCACTAGATAATTTCAAGCCGAAGATCCTAACAAGCAGTGCTTTAGCTATAGTTGGTACTCATTTGTATTACTATTAACTAATCTGAATAAATAAATAATTCAATGCAAGTCTCTAGTTATTGTAGCTTAAAGGAAAGCAGACGGTCAGACGAAGCACAAACAGAGAGACATGGCTAGATCGAGAGTATATAGTTTACTTACGATATGAGATTCGCCACACCTCCAGCTGCCTGTTGCACACATTTGCACATACCTTAATTTTGCATATTCAAAGGAAGCAGGCAAAACAGTTTTGCAATTTATGAATTGCACACTCAACTTTGAAAGCTTCAAGTTTGGATATGTTGGCAAATTCGAAAATTTCAAAAATTAATTAATTTATTATTATCATAAACTGTTCACTTTGCATGCTTCGTTTTTCGGCTTTCCACAAAATTATTACTTTGCCAGAAATTGAAATTTATTTAAGCCTATTTAAACATTTTCAGACCAATCAAGCTAGTTAGCGCGAGTGTGTGCCTGTGTGTGAGGGAATATATTCAGTATTTATTGAAAGTGCTCCTTCCGTTACATCAAATATAATTTCACAAATGTTTTGCATTAATTTCAACGTTGTAATTGCTCTGCGGCATCACGCGCCGTCTTTAGTCTCTGCTCTCTGCTCTCCGCTCTCTGCTCACGGTCTCAGTCCCAATGCCATTGGCAGTTGGCGCCGTTGGATTTGTTGGCTCCTGGTTTCTGGTTTCTGGTTTCTGCTTCCTGGTTCTTGGCCCTGTGACACTGTCACCGTCACCGTCTCTGGCTGCTGGCTGCTGAGTGCTGAATGCTGGGCTGCTTGTTGACGCAGTTGTCAAGACAATCAACTTTATTACCCGCAATGCACATGTGTGCGCCTTCGTCCTTGGCATACATGGCCAGACGCTAACTGTGTACATTTAGAATTTTATATGCTTAAGCAAAAAATTTCAAATTCAAGCAGAGCATTCCGATTCCATGTAACATGACATGGATGCCACCACAACAGAGGCACATGGAAAACAAAGAAATCTAAAGAAGTGCTGAGAGTATTCTATATAGTAAGTAAAGCTAGGCAACAATCGAAAGTGCCATGACTATCGATAGTTTATCCTTTATGTCCTCTCACTCGAAAGGGCCATGGCCAACGATAGTTTATCCATTAGTTCTTCTCATTCGAAAGTGCCATGACTATCGATAGTTTTTCCTTTATCTCATCTCTTTCGAAAATGCCATGACTATCGATAGTTTATCCTTTAGCTCATCTCTTTCAAAAACACAATGACTATCGCTAGTTTATCCTTTAGTTCTTCTCATTAGAAAATGCCATGACTATCGATAGTTTATCCATTAAGACTTCTCACTCGAAAGTGCCATAACTAGTTTATCCTTAGTTCTTCTCACTCGAAAGTGTCATGACCATCGATAGTTTATCCTTTAGTTCTTCTCACTGCCATCTCCCATCTTTAGTGAGAGTATGTGATAGTCAATCAGCTCCGCTTGGCATAAACACGGCTTGGCTTGGCTTGCCGTTAACGTAATCATAATCAGTTTGTGTTTGTATGTCTGTGCGGATCTGTTTATTTGGTGCCCTGACATTTCACAGCTTCCGGGCGTATTTGCTGCCTGGGTGGCAACAATTTTTCGCATAACAGCAACAACAGCATCCTGAAGGAGCAACAACTGCGCCAACATTAAAATGCACATAAAATCATTAACTCAAATCAAGCCACATACGACAAATGCCATGCGGTGGCCCTTGAGCTCAAATCGTTGTACAATGGGCCAAAAATGCTGACAGAGATGAACAAAAATAAAGAGGGAGAGTGAAAGAGATAGATAGAGAGAGAGAGATAATATCTATCCACAGATACTTTAATAATATCTATCTACTAATATTAAAATCTTTCTCAAAATTCTTTAAATTCCAACTTCTAGTTTTTGTTTTTATACCCTGAGTCCATTGAAAATGGGAAATCAGGGTATAATGGTTTTGTTAAATGTATGTAACAGGCAGAAGGAGGCGTGGCAGACCCCATAAAGTATATATATTCTTGATCAGGGTGACGAGAAAAGTTGATATAGCCCTGTCCGTCTGTCCGTCCGTCCGTCCGTCCGTCCGTCCGTCCGTCCGTCCGTCCGTCCGTCCGTCCGTCCGTATGTATGAACGCGTCGATTTCCGAAGATACAAAAGCTAGAGAGTTCATTCTTTTTGTGTTAGGTCCGTATATTGCACGCGCAGTACGAGTTTGTTTCACAAATTCGATAACTTGTATATTTGCAAAGTTATCGATAAACGAAATTATCGGGAACCAGTTATAAAATTCTAGCTAATTCTTCTTAAGAGTTAGAGTCTCCGAGTCTTCTGCATATATGTAGATACCAATTTAATACAATTTCGGTTTTTGTCAGATTTTGGATTCCGGTCCCCAATTCGCCCCACCACCCCCAAATGTGTAAAAAATGCATTTCAAATACTAGAGACATGCAGTTTGGTTTGGCATATAGATATGAATATCATAAATATAATCTGAAGAAATCAATACTATTGTCCATCTAGAAACAGAATTATCAATCATCAAAGTTTTCTCATCAAAGCCCATGTGGCGCAGCAACAAAGGCAGCGAGACAGCAAGCCGCCTGCATTGCTCACACACATACATGCTTACAAGCGTGTGTGTGTTCGTGTTTTTGCATGTGTAGTTTCTTACGCGTAGAGAATCGAAACGAAGCATTCTTGGAATATGATTCGTTCGAAGAAGGGCTCAGGGGATTTCGTAGTCGAGCAGTCTCGACTACAGCTTTCTTACTTGTTTTTTATAGTATTTAGAAATGTAATAAAAAAATATCTTAATAAATATTACAAAAGTTTTTAAGTGCCCCGACTAATCCATGCTTAAATTTGTGATTTATTAATTTATGGCATAAATTGTGCCCATGGTGGACGCATGTTAATGGCTTTTCTTCAGCCAGCCTCCACGCTTCCCCCAGCTCGGCTGTGCCTCGTGTATTCTGGCCATAGAGTAAACTCAATAATTCTGGTTACTTAATGCGCAGTCGGGTCGCTTCATCAACAGGTAGATCACCGACAGCATGCAGCAGGCAAGCTCTCTCTCTCTCTCTCTCTCTCTCTCTTTCTCTCTCTCTCTCTGTGTGTGTGTGGTTGTCCTTGTCGTCCTGCTGCCAAAATAAAATTACACACATTTGGGCTGCTGTGCGCTTCTCTTACGACTGCGCCCAGCTTGGAGCGTGTGGAGGAGCGCAGCAAATCAGAAAAAGGTTAATTTGCAATTATGTTTTATGAGAGAAGTGCGTGTAAGTGAGCGTAAGTACTTGTGAGTGCTGCTGAGTGCTGCTGGTGAGTGCTGGTAAGTGCTTTTTGCCTCTGAGCCTTGGCCACGCCAATGAATGGCCTTAGGGCGATTCGACCCACTCTGCATGTAGTTTGCCTGCATGTTGCCTCAACTTCTTCTCATTCTTCTTTTTTTCTTCTTTTTTATTTTGTTTGTTTGTCAGTTCTTTGTAGCGGCCATCAGCGGCTTGATTGCGAGCAGAGGCAGGTGTTATGACTCTGTTGTTGGTCTAAGCTCTTCACTGGATAGCACTGGGCAAATCTCCATTCCAGGCATTTGCACTCGACTTTGCATGAGAACGTACAACTCAATTGCATTGAAATGTAAATAGTGCATAGCTCCTAATAGTTAGTTCATCATTGCAGAAGAGCTTGCCAGAGTTAAATGAGCATCATAATGGATGAGGAGTATTATGTGTAATATTTGAAATAGTTTCAATAATGAAAGCTGATGAAAATGTAATTGAATTTTGTATCAACATAAGCAAACCCATTGAGTGTAACTGACTGACTCGCTCTTTACTTTCATTGAAGAACTTCAATTAAAGATATCTACAATTATATATAAGCTTTAACTTTAACTTTTACAGTGTTTAAGTTATGCCTTCAAAATAATTCAAAATATCTAAGTCAAGGCTTCAAGTCTTCTAAGTTTCATGACTCGATCGAATCAGCTAATGGACTTGATCAGTGTTTTTATTTATGGCGCTCTCTCCATTTATGGCCTTACCATTCCGCGAAAGAATTCGGGTTTAAAAAGGCGCTGAAGAGGACAAAGACCTTTGCTTAACGATTTCTTGTGATCTCGGATGGAACAAAGATTAACTGAATAAATATTTTTTTTTTAAATTTTTTTTTAATATCTACTTAACTAATAAAGTCTACACTATCAATGAGAATCATATATAAAGAGTTTTTTCCCTTAACAAATGTTATTCATTTATATCTCAAGACATTTTTAAAAGTTATTAACAGCTTTCTATATTTTATTCATCTGAATCAAGATATATATTGGCATGCTTACACATTGGGAGCTTCGGTATTTCATTCACTGGAATGCAGAGCTCGTAAATATCTATTGATCGTTTCTCAATATTTGCAAATAAATGGCTTTCACTGAGAGCCAAGCGATTGTATCGGTACTGCAACTAATTCGCTGATGATCAGTTCGCATTCTTTAACTTTTTATTTGACTTGCTCTGGTTGATTCCCGATCATTTGGTTGAGTTTAATGAAGCGAAAAGCCTTTTGTATATGTATTGGTAAAAATACAAGGTCAACTGCATACGTGAGTGTGAATATGTACATGTGTATGTGAATGTAAAGACAATTTGCATTGACTGTTTGTGTGATCTACTCATTTGCTCAGTCTCTTTGAGCGAGCGTTATTCATATCACTCCCTAAGCGTTGTTCGGAAAAAGAGAGTTCATCTCAAAGCGCTCAATAACGAATAGAACCGAAGGCTCTTAACTCAAAAAGATAATAGTTATATACGAGCTACGCTTTTATGCCGAAGTCTATTTTTCTCGACTGCTTATACACAAGACTATTCTGGGTGTAATGCTCAAGTGAAAGAGACTCCATAATGTAACTCCAAATAAATTCCAGATGACGAGCTGAGTCAATCTAGGCATCTCTATATCTCTATGTCTCAGTAGAAGCCCATAATTTTTTTAGCTCTCCTACAGCACTCGCAGCTTAACGTTTTTTAAATAATTGATCAATTTTTTGTTTGTCTAACTGGATATCTGCTAGTCGTGCATGTCCGCTGGTTAGTTGTTTATATTATTTATTGTATACATTTGAGCATTTCGCTTTGTGTTTTTAATTCAGGGGAAGTCTGCTTAGAAATTCTTTTTGGCCGCTTGCCTTTTACGCCACGAAACGCAACTGTCAGGCGCACAAACGTATTGCCCCACGGTGTTGCAGCTAGGGCTAACGCCAGCAAAGGTCAGCCATGTCAAGAAAATGTATCTCAAGCAAATAATATATATAAACTTATATTTTTTTTTTTTTTTTTTCTGGTTGAGCAACCAAAGGGCCAAAGGTAAACGGAAATACTTATCAAGTTCTTAAATACACAGTAAAGCAAAGGCTATATGCTTTACTATATATCCATATATAATTGGATCTGTATTTCCTTTGATTTATTATTATTATTTTGAATTTTTTTTTTTTTTTTTTTTAAATCTGATATTTTATTTCTTAACAAAGCATCGCTTAATCCGTTAGGCACGATCTAAATTTCACTTATTCCAGTTCATGAAAATGTATACATTATATTTTAATTATACTTCCAAGTTCACGCAAATATTTAGTATAGATTGAAACACAGAGGTAAAAGCCCTAAAGCAACTTCATATTCAATTTGAAAACGAAAAACAAGCAGAACAAATATGCAGAACATTGGAAATTTAACTAAATTCTAAATTGACTAAAAGCTGATTTTATGTTGAATGATAAATTCATATATTAAATTAAATAAATAATAATTAGTTATATACGGAATATTTAATTTAAATTAATATTTTTGGAATTACTTCAACAACAAAATAAAAATAATAATGATAATAATAATAATAATTTTTTTTTTTAAATAATCAAATTTATTAAATAGTAAAATAAATTTAAAATATTCAAACTGATTTTCAGTAATTTAATGTAATAAATAGATGATAATAAAAATTAATAATTTAATAAATAGATATTTAATAATATATAAATAATAAAACAAATTAAAAATTTAACAATTTAATAAATAGATATCTAATTTGACACCAAGTCAGCTAATAGCCAATTTTATTTTTATTTTCCTTCATCTTGTAGGCAACTTACTCTAAGCAAAAATATAATTATACATATCAAGAAAGACAGAATACATAGCTAATCGAAGGAAAGAGAAGGAAAGGTTCATTCATAATTCAAGATCTAATAAAGAAAGCGTCTAAAAGTATTCCAGTCCTATCACAGCTTTGGGCTGAAGTATATTCTCTGCCTTACTAGGCTGTTTAGTTAAGCATCTAGTCCTTCGATCCGATTTTTTTTCTTTCCTTTCCTTATCGGTATCTCGATAAGGAGATTTTTCTTGGTTGTCATATGCCAAAGAACCTCAGTCGGGTTTTTCTTAGAGTTTTCGCTTGATGGACATTTTGTTTATCTAATAGATAATAGATGTACACAAAAAAGGTGTACAGGTTTTTATAATGAATGATTCATTTGCCCATTTGGATCCATTCATGCATATGTCTATTATCTATGCAAATCTGCATTGAAGAGGCCAAACCCTAAATTACCTTTGTAGATTCTGACATTGTTGAGAGAACAGACGCTGCTCCATATGACAAAATGTTATGATCTTAATCATATAAAGCTTGCTCATGATTGTTTAGCTTGAGAACATATGCATATAAAAAGTTGAAAGTTTTATATACTTTTAGTTAGCTATTTAATTTTTTTCTAAATCCAAAATCAATCTAAATTTGAAAAACATTATCGATTGCCCCATACCAAAAGCGATATATATTTCACTTGGCAAAAAGGACTAAAGAATTCATTTAAAATCAAGTTTAAATATTATTTGAATACAATTTATTATGCTTGATTCGAGCACATTTTAATGATTGATTATTGTTTTCACAATCGTGACTCAACATCTATTCGAATAGAGTTGGATGGATGGCAACATTTGAGTCATTCAGTCAGCTGGCTGGCCGTTTGTTTGATTGCCTTTTCAACTGGGCTTACGGCGTTTTACTTTTTATTTTTATTTATTAAACAACACCTGCGGTCGCTTTGATTTGCATTTTAATGTTATTGTTCCCGTCTCGGCTGTTGCTGCTGCTGCCTCCCTCCCACTCGTCTGTCTTAGACAAACTTTGCCGCATTATTTGCATATGAAAATTGCCAAATTGCTGCTTTGGATTTTTGCTCTTCGGACTTTCATTCATCATATACATATTTTGTTTTTTTATTATTTATTTGTTTCAGGGTTATTGAGTTTACGGCTAGAAGTTGTAGTAAAAGTTTTTGCCAGCCTGCCACAGCAAAATAAAATTGCGTCCAATGAAACAAACAAAAATAATTACGACTTTTATATTTTTTTTTATATAATATTCTCGAAGGCAGCTGATGAACTCTTAGTTGTAAATTGTTGCTAAATGCACTTGTTTAAGGTTCAACTTGCAGTTTGTTCAAGCCAACAATAATTGTTGTTGACTTCATTGATAATGCAGTAAAAGCCAGCATTGAGGAGCTGGCCGAAACCTTATTGTTCCTTTGTCACAAGTCTTATACACATGCATATATATATACATGTATGTGTGTGTATTTAGTTGTTCTTTATGTATGTATGTATGTTGGCTCTTGTGTACATACGCAGAGTTTAAACTTTTGTATCTTAGCGATCGAAATTGAAAGGATTTCATTTTCTTCTTGGCTCTTGTCTGCTGCTTATTCGCGCTGCCTCAATAGGAAGGCACAACATTTAATCTTCCAGAGGCAAGCAAACACACACACACGCACTTACACACACACCTACATAGATACGGGCAACAAGAAATGAGCTCTGACAAGTTTTGGGCGCTGCCAGTGTGTCTGCGTCGAGTCGGGCTCACAATATTTATTAAGCTTTTATCCAAGCCATCTAGCATTAGGGATAACGATGTGTCGCCAACGCCACCAATGCTGCCGCTTGGCTGCTGTGCCGGCAGCGACTCAGCTTCCGCTTCACAGATATATATGTAGATGTCCTTGAATGGCTTTTCGTGCGCCCGCCGAGGCAACAAGAAGGCAAGGAAACTGAAGATGCGACATGCTGCTCTCTGCTCACTGCGTAGTGCTTACGGCTCACAGCTTACAGGGAGCAAACGATGTAAAACTATACAATAATTGCCCTCGAGAACATGAAAGTCAATTATGGTTAATTGTTATATGATAACAATCGAGTTTCAGTGCCATATCATATTATTAATAGAGCTCGAAAACACTTCACTGCACTCGAGCCAATCCATTGTTGTTTTCATAATGCCAAGCAGAAGGGCAAGGATATTGTTCAATGCAATACGACGTAGTCGAAGTAGTCGAAAGCCAATTAGCAAAATTACGGCTTATTTGTTGCAGTTGCAGTTGTTGCTTCTTCTTCTTCTTCTTCTGCTGATGAAACTGCTCAAAGCCAACATGCACAGAATCTTAGTTTAATTATTCCATTTTGTGTGTGAGTTCTGATTTTGTGTTATTCATGCTTTCTCTCTGTCTCTTTCCTCAATTGCATAAGAACAAACTAACAAATTGAGTTTCAGAAGACCTAATGAGCCATAAGAAAATAAATAGTATTATAAAATATATAAATAGAAAATAGAAAATATAAATTAAAATATAAATATAAAATATAAAATATAAATATAAAATATTAAAATATAAAATATAAAATATAAATATAAAATATAAAATATAAAATATAAAATATAAAATATAAAATATAAAATATAAAATATAAAATATAAAATATAAAATATAAAATATAAAATATAAAATATAAATATAAAATATAAAATATAAAATATAAAATATAAAATATAAAATACAATTTATATATTACAAATTATAGATATTATTATTATTTTTTTTAAATATATTATATTTTTTCAGATAATCTTTCAGTTTTCAAGATTATTCTAAAATCTATATAATTTTAACATTTGGTCCATGCATGAGCCTCCAGAGCAACAGATAGATTGATAGACATATCACAAAATATAAAATACTCCCGCTCTGTGAGTGACATGACAGCCTATGTATAGAGCTTCTACCCCTTTACCTATGTGCTTAGATTGAGCCGTGAAGTATACGCCGCATTGCTATTGAGACATCATTTCCAGATTACAGATTACGTGTGTATTAGTGTATGTGTGTGTGGGTGTGAAGAGATGCGGTTTGCGTTGTGGCTGGTGCAATGCTTGTGAGACTTGCTTGCTTGACGTTGCTTGGCGCCCATTGAAATGTGTGCGGGTGCAAATGAAATGCATTTTAATCAAATTTGCTGTGCTGGCGGCAAACTAATCATGGAGCACAGACAATTTGCATGAGAATTGGTGAGATGCGGACGAGCGGATGAATATAGAGCTGAGCAAAAAATAAAACGAAAAAGCTCGAGCAGCAATTGTCATTCAACGGAAAATCCATTAAATTGCACTTCGAGTGGCATATCAGGAATCGCGGAAGCTGAAACGCAAAAAAAAACACCCTCGAAAATGCCCAGCCATAGACAAACAGTGCGAATGCGAGCTATAACTGGCAGCAGCAACAGCAGCAGCGGCCAAACGATGTGGACGAACAAATCTGAACTGATTTAGTGGGCCATTAGTCCGGCTTGGACTGAGTGAGCCACAGCAGCGAACTGAAGGACCCAGAAAACGGAAATCACTGAATTCAATTTAAGCAATTTCCTGCTTTTGAAAGGTGCTCAGCCAGGCCGCGTCAGCCTCAACCCCGCCAACCACCCAACCACCTAACCACCCAGCCAGCCAGCCTGCTATACAAATTAAATGTGCTAAGCATACCAAAAATGGAAATGAAATGAACGCAGCTCAGACTCAGTTAGGAGTACACACACACACATACACATAAAGTAAAAAAAAAAAAAAAACAGAAGGAAAAACGAAAACAAAATGGCAGAAGCACTGCCCTTGGGTCAGAGGACGGAAGAGGTCTACGGACGAATGGGCATGGCATGGCTCACGGCCCCTTCCTCTATGGATGGCTCTATGGGTTAGGCGTGCGACACTTTAAGGCTTTTTTTTTGCATTTGCAATTGAAAACGAAATCTCAATTGAAATTGAAATTAATATTCACTTTGAGGATATCAATATATTTTGTTACACCATTTCGCAATAGCGTCAACGGCCACGCATGTTCAGCTCTGGCCGGGATTAGGCTGACGAGCTCCGATGGCGGCGCCAGTTACGATGATTATTATGATGACAACAACAGCAACAAGCGGAGTAGCAGCAACGGCTGTAACAACAGCATAATCAACAACAAAGTTACTGCTGTTGCTGTTGCTGCCTTTGGCGGTAACTCAGCAAAAATCAATAAAAGGAGCAGCCACAAAAATGGCTTAGGGACCTACATTTCTATATATACAAATATCCATATATAGACATGTATATGGTGTGTATGTATGTGTGTGTATATATGTATATGTATTGGTGTGTACATGCCCGTATGTTGAAACATATTTACATAAGTATTTAGTATGTCAAGCCAGCTGGCAATGCGCGACTGGCAGATGCTCTGCCAAACAGAGCTGATTAGATAGAAACGAATTCATATTTATATAGATATATAGATATGGATATATATTTATTTACATTATTGTTATAATCCATTATTTTTATTCCATTTAATTCTTTTTTATTTTATTCATTTTTATTCTTTTTTAAATTTTAAATTTTTATTTTGATCCATGTTTATTTTTTTTATTTTAAATATACATTTTAATTTTTATTATTTATTCCATTTACTTTTATTATTTTTTTATTTGATTATTTTTTTTTTATAATTTTTAATTCTTATTTTAATCCACGTTTATTTATTTATTTTTTTCATTTTAAATATATATTTTGATGAAATTTTAATCCATTATTTTTTATTCCATTTAATTTTGTATTGTTCTATAATATTAATTTTTTAATTTTTATTTTTATTTTAATCCACGTTTATTTATTTTATTTTATTTTTTTAATTTTAAATATCTATTTTGATCAATTTTTTTTATGAATTTTTATCTTGTAGTTTTATATATAAATGATTTCTTAAAAATTAAAATTGAATTATGTATTATAATATAAAATTGTATACGAGTAATTAAAAAATGTTATTTATATTAATATAGTAAGACATACATATACCCTATTGGAAGGCGCAGTTAGACAGTAAATTAGAATTTTCTTTGTGTACTTTGTATCGTATTCGAATTTCATTCAATATACACACAACTAATATACTCGTTTCATACTGCGTGCAGTGTGTAGAAAAGGTAAGCACCTTCATACGCGCTGTGGCTTCCTAGCCCGAGTTGTCAACGTGACCGATTCAATATCGCATGAGCACAAAGAGGTTAAGGGTGTGCATCGGAAGCTTAGCTCACAGTCTTCATTACATATGAAATACCCTTGAATGGGTTAGCGTAATTTGATCACGCATCTTGTAACGCATAGATCAATCAAAATCAATTAAGCTGTCAGCTATGAAAATATGAAATTTAATACCCTAACTCAGTATGATATACGCCAGAGCTGTAAGAAGCATAGAGTAGGCATGTGAAGGGCTTATGGAAATATTTGGTATATATTTAGTATATATTTGGTATATATTTGGTGTATTATTTAGTATATATTTATTATATATTTTGCAGAATTTTTGGATAGGTTTACATCGATTTATTCTTACAGTGAACGATCTCCCACAATACTCAAATTAAAGTCTGAAAAATAGAAAATAAACTGATTCGATTGTAGCTGTTGTATTAATTAGACAAAGCGCATTTTTTACCTATTTTTTAACTATTTATTTTTGAAGAATTCATAGAAATTTGTGGATAATATTAAATCAATTTCGTAGAGCGAATTGAAGAAAAAAAAAAATAAAAATTGATAATAATAATTGTTGAGCTATCGAGATTTTTCGTATAGCTTTGGATTAAAAACACAATTTGATTAGCGAGTCTTAATTGTTTATTAGATGCGAGTATGCATATGTATGTAAATATGTATGTTAAAGAAAACGTTTCTTGTTAAAAGCGACAGTAAATATGCACACATTCGATCTACGCGAGCCGGTTGCTAAGACTGACCGCTGCGTGGGAGAACGAATGAACGTTAAAAAGGGAGAGCGCAATCTCTTTACAAAATTCTCTTAGATGCTAATAGGTTTGGCAAACTGCCGCTCTTAGTTCTTATAAAGCGCTGATTGCTGGGCCCAACAATAATAATAATAATAGTAAAAAATATATTTTTTATCGAAAATGTTGTTTTTATATATGACTTTGATTTGACTATTCGTCTATATCTGTTGCATTGATTAGCCAAGGCACATTAAATCCGGGAGAAAATAAACTTCTAGATAGCTGGCAGCTTTGTGGGCTGCTGCTGATGACATGGCTGCTCGAGCTGAAAAGAAATGTGGGCGAGGCGTGTTTATCCACACGAATTGCGAGTGGAATTGAAGACGCAATTTGCAGTCACGATATTTTATGACCCGTGGAGGGACACGAAAGCTGTGCCCTTTTTTTCTGCAGCTTCTTCTGACCGGCTTAGCACCAAATAACACTTAAAGCCACTTAGGTGGTTCTGGGGCTTCCAGGGGTTGGGCTATGCAATCCGTCAGGGCAAAAAGCTGTGCGCTTCAAATGACAGTCGGATTATTTTGGCATTAGGTAAATTAAGACAAGCAAATAAGATTTATATGGGTAGCAGAAACGAGAAATACAAAGAAGCCCAAAAGAACGAAAAGGGAGTGAGGGAAGCAAGGAAGGTCACTACGGCTAGGATGGAATACCCTCAATGTCACCAGTCGTGCATTTGTCGAAAGTTGTCAAAGCTGTTAACGTGCAACATGTTGCATGGGAAAGGCCATGTGCCCTGCGCTATGAGAGTATGAAGCAATGTTGCGATATTTACGAGCTGATTTGATTTACTCAAATGGAACTCGTGCCGCTGCCGGAGAGCCAGCGCGGAATGTCAAAGTGCAATGCAGGAATTCTAAAAAACTGCCAGCACAAGCAAAACAAATAAAATCAAAAGCTTAGCCCAAAAATAGAATCAAATTTTCCACAAGCAGCCGTGGAAGCAATCGTCGTAATAATAATAATAATAATAATAATAAAATTACCATGATGAGTTTAAGGCAAATCAGTTGCGATTCGCCAAGACGCTGCAGATTAAGCAAAACTTGTCAAATCAGTCGAAAGGCTCCGCCCCCGGGCTGCGGCGCAGACAAACAGTTTATCTATTCACAAATTGATTTAAGTCTTCTTCGATTCAATCAGCTTTGAGGTAATGCACTGAACCGCTTACTGCCTTAAAGAGCCAGCTAAGTGAGTTTTCAGCCAACTCATTCAAGCCAAGTCCGGCGTTTGGCTTGCTGAATGGGTTAATATATTAAGGGCTAATGCCCTTGTGCACATAAACTCCAATCGATTTAATTGAAAAGTTATTAGTCAACTTATTGATTAGCAGCAGTTCCAAAAGGAGACGAAAGGAAAATGAAAAGATTTCGTTTTCTTTCGTCCAGCTACATTTTTTCTTATTCTTAATGAGTTTTATTTTGCTTGAGCAACTTTAACAAACTAAAGCTGCAGCTGTCAGCAGCTCTCTTTCTCTCTCCCATTTCTCTCTCTCTCTCTCTCTGCTTGTCTCCACCTCAACGTTTACCGTTAACATAATTAAAAGCAACAATAGTAACAATAACAATGCTTGACACAATAACAATGGCAACAGCTGCAACAACAGCAACAAAGAGCTGCACCCGGCGCCAAGAGATAAATGAAAAACTTTGAGCACTCGGAGCGTTAAGCTTGCAGTCATAAAACGAGTCTGTCCGTCAGTCAGTCACTCAGTCAGTCCGTCAGTCCGTCAGTCCGACAGTCACTCAATCAATCAGTTATTCAGTCAGCCCGTCAGAGTTGACTCTCAACTCATTACCAACGCTCATACAACAAGAAAGTTTGACTAATCTCGGGTTTTAAATTGAGCGTCAGACTAGGCGGGCATAAGATACAAAACCCATTAGATGTGCTAACCCTTGCTGCGCTCCCTTGCCCGCACCATGCCCCTCTTCAGCACGCCGGATGTGCACGCTTGGGCGGACAACGTCCGGTCCCAACTAGTTGCTGCCCGACAGTTGCCGACAGGTTGAGCCTGCGATTGGCTCCTTGACTACATCCCATGCCAAGCTCGACTTTACGAGCAAAGCACTTCCGGACCGGGGCGAACCGATTGAGCAACGAGGGGTCTCCACTTAATGTGGTTGCCGTTTTCCTCCAGCTTGACGACTCTCAAATTGCCAATGTCCCAACTTATTTATTGCTCCCACTCAATTCCAGTTCATTTTTGAAAAACATTTGACATTCTTCGACCGACGACTGCAATTCCAATTCAATCAAATTTCTGTTCAACTGATTTTCTACACTTTGCACTCAAAGCCCTGTGAACTGTAATCTCTTTTGCATACCCTATCATTCAAACAAAGGAACAAACTCTATTGAGATACCATAGAGAGAGTTTATACTAATCTGGGTCAATAGGGCAGCGTCAGTATCTCAGCCATCATAATAGCTATTCACATTAATTGCTATATCATATAGCTACTACAACTATCGGTCAACTCACAGTTCAGTTTCTATATATCCTAACCCAAACCAATCCAGTTCGCTGAACAACTCTACATTGTTTACTTGCTCGCATTGAGCTTAGGACTCTGAATCCCATGAAACTGTCGACCTTAGTTCGTCGCATTACTAAACATTTCACAACACTTGATATTGTTTGCTAGGATATCATTTAGTCAGTCAATGCCCACTCTATCGCCTTTGTCAACACATTTGCTGACAGCGCACTTGAAAAGGGACCCTGAGTTGACCTCGACAAGTGTGTGATGAATATGTCGCCTGCGCTGCCTGTGACGCTTGTTGAGGCCCATAAACCAAATATATACATACACACATGAGCTGTACATATACATATACATATACATATACATATACATATACTTGTATACATTATATATTTGCTGAGCTTCCCACTCAACTCTGGAGCCATTGGTAGCTCAATCACGTGCCAACAATCACGCAGAATCATTGCGCCATCACTTATTTACAAATACATCTACACACACACACACACACACACACATACACATTCATATGTAGACACTCTTGAAGTAATTCCCAAATGTTTTCTCCCAGGAAACAAGACGTGACAAATGTTGTTACATTTAGCGCAAGATCAGCAAATAACAAAATTTCTATTAATAGTCCATCGATATGACTAAAGGGATGATAATTATTTGTACTGCTTCAATTGGAAAGCTCAGAAAGTAAGCGAAAATCAAAAGTTACTAAAAGAGACAGAGAGAGATGGGAAAGAGTAAGCCAGCATTATAGGAAAAATATTATTAATGATGTAGTGGGAAGAGAAATTAAAACAACAAACCAATAGAAATAGAGAATAGAGAGAGAGAGAAAGGCAATGAGAGGGAGAGAGGCGTGGCAGTGGAGTGAGAGGGAAATTAAGAAAGGCGCGAAAGTGCGTGAGCAAGACGAGAAAAAGATACGAGACAGGCAGACAGAGACAGGGACAGAGAGAGAGAGAGAAAATACAAAGTGAGAACGAATGATAAAGGCAGATAGAGAGGGAGAGTGTGAAAACATATACAAAGTGAGAGAGATAGAGAGGGAAAAAGAAAGAGATAGGAATATGAATAGAAAGCGAAAAACAAAAGACAGATATAAATGAAAGAAAATTAAATAGAGCCAGAGACAGAGTGAGCGATATATCAGGAAGAGAGACACTAACAAGGAGAGAGACACTCAAAAACAAAAATATTAAGTGAGAAAAAGAAGAAGAGAATGAGTTGATTTAGTAAAAGTTATTGAGCAAAAGACAAAGACTCTAATATAATGATAGCAAAGAAAACAGAAAAAGGAGAATATGTCAGAAACGAATTAAGAAAAGTGAGAAAGGAAGGGAGAGAGAGTACTAGAGTCTCAAATAAAAATAGATGTAAATTGATGAAACTATAACTCAATTGTAAATTGGACAACTAAAAGATATCCTAGATCGACTGTAGTACACCAAACACACGTCTTCAATACAATCTGCCTTGTGGGAATAAAGATCTATTCATGGTCCATAATATCTATCTACGTATAGATGGGGACGCAATGGGTTTGCTTTGGGACTTGAGCTTGTACACATATATATTTATATATCACTTGTAAATCACTTATTTACAATCTTCTCTAGAGTTACTCTTAACCAAATAAAAATGTTGATTGAATTGAGTCTCAATTATTCCAATTGCTGTAGATAACATTTGCCAGGAATAATGCGAGAGATATTTACCTTTATCTGCTGCGGTGAACGAGCCACAAATAATTTTCGATTTGAGACTGTCATTCAATTTGGATTTATAGTCAAATTCATGGCCTTGTTTATGTCATGTATTTACAAGCATTTCTCTTGTTCGTGTTGCTTGTTGCACACGAACACACACACACGAACACACACATACACATTGTACAAGTCTTTTTTACTGTCCTTGGCCGTTTGTTTATGCGTCGACTACATCGCGTCTGCTGTCATTGCCTACATTTGGGCTTTCATTATTTATTTGAAGCAAAATTTGTCATTTATCTCAATAATGTTGAAATCCTTAACTTTATTGTCATTGTTGTTGTTGTTGTTGTTACTCCTGCTCGTGTTGCTGTTGTTGTTTGTGTTCATATCTCTTGATGCTCAATACTGTTCTGCGAACAGTTCCACATTAGTTATTGCTACGCATTTGCGGCTTCACAGCTGCCTGACCAGCCACAGTGAAGCAAAAGAATGAAATGCTCTATAACAGCCACCATTTATCACATGCCAAATATTGAAGACCTCGCTCTAAGTTATTACAATAAATATTGTTAGAAATTGCCAAACAATGAATATAAATAACATGAATCACACCAATGGCCATACAATAAGAAACGTTAAACGATATGGTTGATGGAGACAACGATTTTCCAATTCTTGGTGAGAGAGAGAGAGACAGAGAGAAAGAGAGGGGGTTAGAGGAGAGATGGAAAGAGAGGAGGAGAGAAGAAATGGGGAGAGGGAGAGATTAATAGGAAGAGGAAGAAAGTGGGGAATGACAGATTTAGAAGGGGGAGATATAAAGAGGAAGAGGAGGGGGAGATATAAAGAAGAGAGACAGAAATTAGGGGAGAGAGAAAGAAAGAGAGAGAGAGAGAGCTTAACGTCTGAAAGATATATAGAGATCGAAAGAGAAGGCAATAGAGATACAAAAATAGAGAGAAGGATATAAAAAAGGAAAGGAAGGAAAAATGAGGAAGAAAGAGGAGAAAAATAACTGCAAACAGATTTCAGAAGTGGAAAGAGGCTCTGAAAGCGAGAGGGAGAGATATAGAGTGAGTGAGGGAGATGGAAAGGCAGAGAGAGAAAGAGAGAGAGACCTTTGATAAGTTTAAAAGATACAGCTGCGCACTTTGTGTGCAAAGAGAGACAAAACAAAGCGAATCGAGTGTAAGAATGTAAAGGATCAAACATACAGAAATAGAGGGTGTCATTGAGAGAGAGTGAGAGAGAGAGAGAGAGAAGAGCAAGAGGCAAACAGATACAACAAATTAAATTAAGAAAACATCATTAAAAATCATAAAGCTTATGAAAACTTTATACACAAATTGTTTATATTGCGTGTGGGGAAAAAAAAAACAAATCATTTGAAAATTTAAATTTGTTTTGCTATTAATTTCTGTACCCAGCGTATGTTGGCTAGTGTAACGATGTGGAATAAATGTTGATTTAACTTTTATTTGCCTGCTTTATTACTTTTCATGTGGGTGGACTAATGGATTAATGTAAATAATAAATATTAATTATTTACCTTGAATTATTCTCCTATTTCGCACTTTGAGCTGAAAAAAAAGAAAACACAATTTTTTGTTGTCATTAACAAGTTTGTTTACTGAGCTTTAACACACTCACGCTACTTTGTTTGCAGTTCAATTGAAAGTAAATAGTCGACTGTAATAATACATTTAATTGATATACATTTGGACATGGCGCAAGAGAGGGACAGCTAAAGAGCGAGAGAGAGAGTCAATATAGACTAGCTGACGAATAGATAAATAGACTGACTGCGGCATGGCTGATTGACCCTATTGCCCTAAGGCCCCATCGTCGTGCCACTTATTTGCAAACAACAACAACAACAACAAAATGTGGGCGTGAAGGGGTGTGGCAGGAGAGGCGAGGAAGGTGCTTCCGACACGCCTTTATATGGGCACATTTTGGGGTTTTGCGTGGGACCGTTGTTTAATTAAACCATTTGGAAGCTGATTGCGTTTGCATTTTGGTATTCGTTCTCATCGTTGTTGATGTTGTGCGTGTTGTTCTCTCGTTTTCAGATAAATCAAATTTAAATGTTAGAGTGAAATTCAAATGGCGCCACTGCCGCCAACCGCCAACCGCCAACCACCAAACCGTCAAGTAAACATGCCGTCGCCAGTTGGGAGTGTGCGGCATGGGATTAAAAAAGAAAGAATGAAAGAAATAAAAGAAAGAACTGGGCGTTGCTGGGCGGCACGGGGCGTGGCTGCTGAGTTGAGTGTTGTCTCAAGTCGCAACACACAAAATGAATCGCTACCAACAACAACAACAACAACAACAAAATTGAATCGGCAGCAGTTTGTTTGGTTAAATTTCAGGCGCTCTCTCAGCTGTCTCGTGTCTGGCTTTGTGTGTATATTTTAATGTCATTTAAATGCATAAAAGAGGACTTTATATAAATATATTTATATAAAGTCCTTTTTCGCTGTATTTAAATGACACAGAAATGCGCAAAAAAACATATATACATACATGCATATATGTACATATATACATTTTTATATTGAAATTACATTGCGCGATTTAACATCAAAGACACGAATTACAGCTGCTAATTTGCTTTGTTCATGCATAACTTAATAACAACATTGAGCCACAAAGCGTTTAGCAGCTGAACTATGAACTCTCCTATGTATTGAGCAATGAATTTTCTAATTTAATTATTGTATTCAAAAACTGAAAAGTTTTTATGCCAAGTATATGCCATGCTATGAACTCTCTCTCTCTCTCTCTCTTTGCAGTTGATTTGATTAGAAAAAGAGATACCCTGAACCCTGCAAAAAAAAACTAATATTCTTCTTCTTACGTATCTTCTTCTTCTTCTGCGTATCCATAATATCTATCTAAATATTCAAATTTGAAGTCTCTAGCTCAAACGGTGTAGAAGTTATGCTCAAAAAACGTAAAAAGTAAACGAATTCTCGATTTTTATCGATCATTTCGAAATGGGATGAGTTATCGAAAAAACAAAACAAACTCGTACTGCGTAGCTAACATACGAGTGTTCATGTAAAATCGACAATAAACAGACAATAAAACGGACAGACGGACAGACGGACGGACAGACGGACGGACAGACGGACAAAGCTATATCAACTTATTTTTTTGTGCTGATCAAGAATATATAGACTCTAAGGGGTCTGCGACGTCTCCTTCTGCCTGTTACATACATTTTCACAAAACCAATATACCCTAAATTCCTAAATTCAATGGGTTCAGGGTATATAAAAAACGAAACTGTGCTTAAATATTTTAATTTGAGCTTGAATTCAATTTAAGTTTTTAATACAATAATTAAATATAACCAATTAAATACTTTTTAGATTGAGTATACAAAATTTGGCAAACTCTCTTTTATTTGAGTTTTTGGTTAAATTTTTCTATTTAGTTTTTATTTTTATTTTTTCTGGAATTTATATTATTGTACTCAAATAACTTTACTTAGTCTATAATAACTTAACTTATATATAATGGGATGTTTTATGAGTTACTGAAAAGAAAATTAATAGATGGACAATCAGACCTATTTGTGATATGTAGGTATGATATATAGGTATGATCGTCTCTATGATCTACAAGGCTTACCTTTGATCATTTTCTGAAATACAGTCTTGTATAACTCAGAAGCTTTATGAATTATTATAGAGAAGTTTGTTTTTCATTCATATACTTATTAGAATAATATCTTATCATATATGTGCATTAAAACTAATAAAAATCTGTGCAGTTGAGCTTTACCGACAAAATATATGAGGATATGAGTTTTGTCGATTTATTAGGTCCTTAAGAGACTTTTATATGTATATAGGGGAATTAATAACTGAGCTGAAATGTAGTTTAATCGTTACATTTTGGGCTTCTAGCCATAAGAGATGACCTCAATTTGCTTCCAGTAAACATGGAGAGTATTTTCCGATTTATAATAATTCTAACGTATCGAACAAATCTAATGAGTACGAATGAGTACTTATGTCAAATTTAAAGTAACTAGCTTGACCAAGCTATTGTTGTTATTGACAGTCTGACAGACAGGCGAACGAATATCAAGACGAAGGTTGACCAAATCCAATATAAAGTAGATTACGGCTATAGCGACCTGGCTTATAGCGATCCTCCGGTTATTCCAATACAAATTCTCTTGGACATTCGAACGTTTAACATCTTCCGGGTATAACGACGGTCTGTTGAAAGTTATAATAAGCGGATTCAACTGTACTCTTTCAATACTCTGAATAAGTTGTATGATTTAATTAGACTTTTATATTGTGTATAACTTGCCCAACGACAGCATGTGCCTTGCTCGAAAAGTGCTCTACTCATGCTTAAGCATTAACAATTGCTCATCTTGCGGATTGAAGTAGTTATCCATTTACGCTCAGCTTAGCCTTAGCTGATGCTTTCAATGATTTCATCTTATGCAATAGCCTTCGAATTAATTGCGGTCTTCAAGAGACTTGCGGCTGCAGCATTTGAAGCTAATGGGATTGTAATTGCTTAAATGGCCTAAAGGGACTTGGCACATGTGAAAGCCATGTTTTCCTATTAGTATCCCACTCTACGCACACGCACAAAAACACGTGTTTGTATGTAGTGCGCCTGCATAGATAGGGCGGCCAAGGGTCCAACGGCAACCAGGCCTAATGATGTAGATTTCAGCGAACTTGAATGGCTTCAGTTGACTTTAATTGTTTAAAATGGACCGAAATAATTTGAAAATTACATTTGACATTTGAAATCGAGCTGGACACCAGACAAAAGCCCCAAAAGTGAATATGAAGCACAAAATGACATTGTCAGCATTTGGAACTGGAATAGCTTTGGATAGCTTGAATCTGTGAATATAAACTCAGACTAGTAGCTGCTGTTTAGATATAGTTCATTCTGATTTTAAGTACTATTAATTACTTTAAATTATAAATAAATTGATAAATAATAAATTAACTATGCGTAATTCGTTAATGTGGAATAATTTCTATATCATTGAAAATACAATTTCCACAATTTCTTTTCTATTAGACTCGGCTTGTTTCAGTTGCAAATAAAATGAAGCTAGACTCTGCATTTCAGCAAATTTATTGAAATTAAGCTAACAAAAAAGATAGCTAGAAATTGTCCAGCCGGCTGCCTCAATTTCAATTATGAATATCTCACTTAATTTGCCAATCAGAGCTACTAAATAATTAACTTTTAAGCTTAAATGATCTTCAAATAAAACAAAAATTTATCTATGTAACAAATAAACAAACAAAAAATAATTTGTTAAAATAATAAAACAAAATTTTGTGTGTATGCCAATAAATTGATTAAAAAAATTCATTATGATATGCAAAAAATTTTGTATAATGATATAAATATTTATCTTTGAAGGCAAAAAAACCTTAAATTTTAGCTTGTCTTGATGCTCAACTATAAAAGCAAATTTTATACTATTTATACAGAATTAAAGGCTGAACTCATTACCGATTATAGAAAACTCGATTCAGCTTGATAAATTTGGTGTATCAGAAATAATACATGGATACCTTAATTGTTATGAAAAATCCATTATTTTCTGACCGTATGCGGAAATACAGGATTTTATTAGCCTCAGACTCTCTCCAAAGTGGAGCAGATCTGGTCGGCTGACATAATATTCCTTGACGAAAGCAAATTTAATCTGTTTGGAAGTAATGGGAAGACCATGGTGTGGCTGAAAGTTAATATGAAGCTAAAAAAAATATGTTTGAGGAAAACCGTAAAGCACGGCAAAGGTTCCGTCGTGATTTGGGGCTTTATTTCCACCAAGGGAGCAGGAAATTTGGGTTTTACAGATGGCATGACAACCCGAGATTACTATTCAAAACATTTTTTATGGGGGGTATTTTAAACACAGATACCAAAACAATGACAATAACCATAAAGTCCGTCATGTCCTGGTTGCCTTGCAATTGCCAAAAAACTCTTGGAAACACTCGTTCAATCCCCAGATCTCAATCTCATAGAGAGTTTGTGGATCAAGTTGGACTGCCAAGCTCATAAAATGCCGATATCAACAATATCTGCCCTAAAGACACGGCTGCAGGCAAAATAATGGATATCATATCAAGTATGATCTATTTTTCAGTAAAACTACTATTTTTTATTATCTATTATTATATTTATTATTATTATTTATTTTTATTTTTGTTATTTTTTTTATTACGAATTGTGCTGGAAAAAACTTTATTGGCATTGTTAGGTAGGTCAGCTAGATGACCCACACTGAGAAAAATATAAAATATAAATAATATACTTAATATACTAATACTATAATAAACCAATATATTAATTATCCAATATACTAAGCATATAAATAAAATGTAGATTATTATTTAGTATATTAACTCGTCTGAATATCTGTGCAGGTTTAAATATTTGCAGATAGGAATCATCATGCTCCTATCTATATACTATACTATCTATATACTACATATACTCCAATTCGATTATTCAGATACATAATAACCTTTCACTTATATCGCTGTTTCTCAACTATTACAGGGTATTCAATCCTTCAGCAATTTCCATTTGCTCAGCCGCCATTGTCTCTCGCTTTGGCACTTTCGTAATATTCCCAAAGTCTATGACAGACACACACACACACATGAACCAATACATTTGCAGCTTTGTATGTGTGTGTGTACATACATATGTGTACACACACACATACATACACGTACTCTGCGGATTTCGATTTTTGTGTGCACCAAAAAGAAATTTAAATGAGATTTAAGTGAGTCTCACGTTTTCGTTTGTTGATTTCGATGGGTGAGCAACTGCCAGTGTGTGTGTGTGTGTGTGTGTGTGTGCTGGTATGTGTCTCAGCTTCTTAGCTAATTATATAGCTGCGCTCTTTAATGCTGATTAAGTGACACGTTTTTCACCTACTCACGACTGGCTTCGAATTGAATGCGTCGCAGCCAATCGTCAGTCAGATGCTATTAATAGTGCTCATTATTTTCATTTTGGCAATGGATAAGTCAGCACTAAATACACAACTGCTGTAGCGTAGGTGTATGAGTGTGTGTGTGAGTGTTGTGTGACGAACATCAATTGAGTTGACGGCCTGTTGGCGCCAGCAGTGAAAAACACACACAACACAGCAGCAAAGCCCAGTAGACACATTAAGCTGGCATCGTCATACAAACACACACAGATAGAGAGTGTGTGTGTGCGAGAGAAAGAGAGTGAGTGAGTGGGAATGAGAGACACGCATGTACACTAGTACGGAATCACAACACGTGTCACTCTGTGTCGAGCACCCTATAGACATAGGCGCACAGGCATAGGGTGTGCTCGTCTTAGACTATTAATGAAAAGTGCAGTCAACTATGAAGCACTTTCAAAGTTCTACGCACAGGTCTTCGAATGTCTTCCAATCGATTTCCAAGCCAAATTCGATTTCAAGCCAACACACGCGAATCTCTTTTGGGGCGCGCTTTAGCTCGTTCTCGCAAGACGCTTTTCTCATTTAATAAAAGCAATTTAGCTAAAAAGTATTTTTATCTCTGTCATCAGCCTCTCCCTGCCTCCTCCACTCTCTCTCTCGCTCTCTCTCTCTCTCTCTCTCTCTTATATATATTTGTATATATTTAGCTCTAATCAGTTCAGTTCCAAGCACTGCTGGACTACTGAGCGTATGCGTAATGTCGTTGCTGCTGCTGTCGCTCGGACTGAGCACCTAAAAGTATGCAAATATTTATTGTTTAAAGCACTGTGGTGCTTTGGCACTGGCTCTGGCCCATTTAATTATGCTTGCATTGTCCTCAACACAAAAAAAAAGGGTTTTGTTTCCCTTTGTATACATTTAGCTAATTGAAAACGAATCATTCGCAGGCAATCGAGGCGGTAATTATGCATTGTTTGTTGGAGCTCAGCACTTGCCCAGCTTATGACGAAATAAAAACTTGACTTTATTATAATTGCGAATGCTTAACGATCAAGGGTCACTTTCTGCCCAAGAGCTTAGCCAGAGCTCGAGCAACAAAGCTCTCTCTCTCTCTCGCTGTGATCTATGGCTTATCTAAGTTCATTGTGATTCACAATCTGTTTTCTACTCGAGCTGCTATACCCTATAAAAGCACTTATGTAGGCTGCCAAGTTCGCGTATTTATCGACTCTATTTCATTTCCGATAATATGACAGCTCGATTCGAATTGATTTTGTCTACCATACAATGCTGAGTTGTTGTATGAGACAACATCAACAACTTATTCGCACTGACAGACTGATTGAATAATTGGTTGACTGTAAAAGCGATTGACAGCTCGGCTAACAATGCTGCAGAGTTGCAAATTTTTCAATTAGTGATTAATCATCTGATAGTTGCAATATTACTAAGCAAATTTCTGGCTCTACAGTCTCGTAAGACTCATTTGTGGTACAGGGGGTTGAAAGGAATTTCTAAAGAGTCTGCAGTAATTGAATTCCATTTCAAAGCTTTAGCATTTAAGTGAAAGTCTTTAGAAAATGTCAAAGGTAATTGTAAGAGGAAGAGGTATATCTGTATGCTCTTCCCGATTTGCCATGAGCCCAATATTCGTAAAGAGTTTAGATAAAAACTTCAAAATTTACAAATCAATTGCTGTTTACCTTGATTATCTACTCTCTTCAAACTAATTTCTATCTTAAACCTCTTCCGAATTGACATGGGTGGGCAATTAAACGTTGCCCATAATTTACTTGGACTTTAATTTAATTCAGCTTTAAAAGTACTTGAAACTACTAAAGAGTTACAGGGTATTTTTAACATGCCACGACTTCTAGGAGACCCAAATTTTATTTTCATGTCATTGCTAGAGTAGATCTAGAATTTTAATCTGGGACCGTAATGATTATAATTTGTATAGGAAAAAGTATGAGAAAATAATTATTTATAGACTTATTTAAAAAAAATAAAGAAAAGGTTTTTAATTATTCAAATTAATGTATATGGTTAATTGTCGAGTCATTATAAAAAATAAAAATAATAATAATAATAATTTTAATTATTGAAAATTATGTATATAATTTTTGGATTGAAATTAATTTATATGATAGAAATAAAAAATAATTATTACACATCCATTTTTATATTAAAATCAATTTTTTTATTTTTAATTTTTGTTTATAAAAATTGGTCGTAGATATATCCGCCATATATATATATATATATATATATATATATATTTTTATCGTGGTTTTTCAATGCGAGCAAACATTCAAAACTTTATTCATTTCGACCCAGAGCTCGCAAATATCTATGACTTCCCGACGTTTCTCAATGTGCTCAATGCATATAAATGTCTTTAACTCACTCAGAGAGCAGTCGACTGCAATGAGATATTATTATGCGCGATCGCTTGGCATTCCTATTCTTTTGTTTTGATTGGCTCGGGTTGATCGTTTGGTTGAGTTAAATGAAGCAAAAAGTCTTTTGTGTATATATTGGTATGCCATCGAGAGTTGTCATCGCTCAGCACTTCAATTGCGTACAAGAGTGTGAATGTGTGCTTGTATATGTGAATCAATGAAAACTGACTCTACCTAGAATCTTTTCACAATAGTCTCAGTCATTCATCCTACAGTCAATAGGAAGTCAATGTGAAGACAATTTGCATAGACTCTTTGAGTTATTTACTCACTCACTCAGTCTCATAGCGCGAGCCTTATTCGTATCACTCCCTAAACGATGTTCGGGAAAAAAGTTCAACTCAATTGAAAACAGAAGCGAAAAACGTCGAAGACTCTTGCTCAAAGCGGGATCGAGTGAGTTTGATTGTTTTGAGCTAATCTCATGAACTGAGCGTAAATAGTAAAAGAGTCAACTGTTATTTGCAAAAATCAATTTTATTTTATTCTAGGCAGAATCAAATAGAATTCTGTAGTAAAAAGAAATCAAATAATTTGATTAATTTCTATTCGAAATTGACTTAATGAGCTTCAATCGTATCGCTATGTTTCTAGCTAGTTAATTAAATTTCAAGCAGTTCAATTAAAGGCTTTTATGAGTACTGAGTACTGAGTACTGATTACTGGTAGCTAACAGATAAACTATTTTCCATCAGACAATGAGCGAGGTATCAGAGAAGAGAACTCAGACAGCGACTCACTGCACTTCGTTTGCTTTAAGTTTAGAATTTACTTCTTGGCAAATAATGAGAACGTGGCATATAAACGAGTCTGTCTGACCTTAATGCAATGAATTAACCAAGTTTCTAGTCTTCAGCTATTGAGTGGCGAACGAATAGCCAGACAGGCATTGTTCAGAAAGGAATATACCCTTTTACTAGCTGAATGAATATGATGAAAACCTATCACAAGTCGAAACATGCTCAATCAATATTGCTTAAAACTTTTTAAACTAGTTACAAACTAAACTTGCTTTGCCTTTTGGCCAATTTGAAGTTCAGCTAAGCCTTGTAAATAAATGCAAAAATAAATTAATAAATATACAAGTGTAAATTTATATATATATATATTTATAAATTGAAAATCAATAAGGGAAATCAGCATAAATTGATTCTTGTTGCTTATCAAAGGAAGGGAGCGAAATAAAAGAGCGAAAACTCGTTTAATTGCAAAACTTTGAATGAGCCAAGAACTCAAAGTATTTGCATATTCATAGCCAAACAAACGCCCACAAATTTCGTATTGATGTGATATAACAAATTGCAGGGGGCCAACTCTCTCTCTCTCTCTCTCTCGCTCTGTTTATCATATTACATAATGCACACAATCAATTCATGTGTCCTCTGATATACATACATATATAAATATATATGTGTAGGTGTGACTGGGCGCCATATGTATGTAAAATAAAAAAGTGGATAAAGTTTTGTGCACGCGCAACTCGCACAAAGTGGGGAAGAAAGAGCTCAGCTGTGCGGCTCATTTTAATTTGTTGAAAAGTTCTTTGGCTGCTGATTGGGCGCTGATGATGACTGTGTGGCTTGTTGTATCATTGCAGAGACGTTGGACAAAAGGCAAGATGCGTCGCTCCTCGTTTACGCCCGTGTTCAACCTGAGCACCCAAGAGCCGCTGATTGTCGTCGAGGAGTCGCACGCCGTCGAGGACGGCGAGGAGGCGGAGGGTGCGGCCGGCGGCTTCGATCCCAGCACCACCAAGCGCAGCAACAGCGATGATTCGGAGCCGGACTCACCGGTCAATCCGTATCTGCTCTGCCCCTTTCCCGATATGCACAGCGGCGCAAGCACTCGTTGCCATCGCTGCAAATAACTGAAGGCATCACCGCCAGCCAGGTGCGCCGGCTGTCTGAGGTGGGCGGCGAAACGGGCGGCCTTAGCCCGAAGGAGGTTGAATTTTTGGCCACGCTCTCGCAGAAGACCAACCCGACCGCAGGTGGACGCCGTCATTCCGTTGTCACCATATCGGCTGTGCCGCCAACGCTATTCGGACGCAATCGGCGCGAGTCCATTTCCGCCGTCTCCTTCAGGTAAATGACATTTTTATTTGCCCCTGCCGAGCCACTTTATGCAGTAATTGGAAGTTTTGTGCGCCATTAGCGTTCCGAGAGCCCGCATTGCCATCACACACACGCACACGCACAGGCACACGCACACGCACACAGATGGCAATGGCAAAAAGGACATTCGCAGGACATGGCCTCTTTGACCCACGCCTAATTGAATTGTGCCGCCGGCTGGCGGCTGTCCAGTGCTTTTGTGCTATGCCAGCAACAATTTTTCTGATTTCCTGCTTGCTTTAACCTTTTCAGCGCCTGCCAAATGTAATCAACCATGAGCATAAGCGCTCTTGCGAAACAACTCCAGCTCCAATGTCCGATAACTATGCTATAAGCAGTAAATAATGCTACCTTTCCGTTACCAAGATCACATAACTGTTTAGCTAGCAGGCGGCGGCCATTAAAACTTACGCAAAATTACACGATTCAGAAATCGAAATCGATTAACATAGAGTAACATAAATTGAATAAGTTATCGATAATAATATCGATTAGGATGCAATTATATATGCTATTTAATCGTTGTGCTATCGATTACTATATCTATAAAGATGGAATAACATATGTGATTCACATCTTGAACTTATATATCAGCTATGAATAATGTATATATAAATTAAAATAGAAAATTTAGATATTCTGAAGATTAAGATTAAGAATAAATTGATATAAGATAGATAAGGATAAATTGTGTATATGTATAGACAAAAATGTTTGTTTTTGCGGTTATTTTGTGGTACTGATATAGAGTTGCTATGATATATACATATATCCTCTTTGGCAAACCAGGTGGAGATAAGCGCTATATAGTTTAATAAAAGATTACCTTTCTAAGAGTCAATTCATTTGCTAATTTCCTTTTATTTTATTTTTATATTATTATTTGTACCAATTTTATTTATGCATTTTATATATTTATTTATTTTATTTATTTTATTAATTAATTTGTTTTATTTATTTATTTATTTTACTTATTTTATTTATATATTTATTTAATTTATTTATTAAATTTGTTTATTTAGTTTATTTATTTTTATTTAATATTATTTATTTTATTTGTTTTTTTTTTTTAATTTAATTTTTCATTTATTTGTTTTATTCATTTATATTATTTTTGATTTTATTTATTTGTTTATTATTATAATTTTGTTTACTCCCTGCAATATTTTAAAAAATTTCAATACTGAAGGAAGATTACTCTAGTCGATGAGGCTTACTTGAAATGAAAAGTTTGAAACATACTCAATATTTTCATAATATTAGAGATTTCTATTAGATATTTTATCTATGTAGAGTTAGCAATTTGATCTCTTTTCACTATAAATATAATTTATATGAAATAAATATAAATATTAAAAATAGTAATAGTATGCAGAGAGAAGTAAGCTTGATTCTTTTATATACACAGATGTTTTTCATATATACACATTCTATTCAGTCTGATATTATATTCCGAGTCCTTTGCAAATTCAATATTTTTGCGCTCAGGGAAACAAATCTTTGATTTATCAATTTCTTATATCTAACTTAAGATTCTCTCCCTTGCAGCGGCAGTCGTCGTGGCAGCGGTATCGGTGGCATCGGCGGCCCACCGTTGACCGATCATCGCGGCAGCATACACAACTTGCAGCTGGACATCATGGACGGCATTGTGCAGCAGCGTAAGACGCGCAGCGGCAGCGGCGTCTGGACCGCACCCGTGCTCCAGGAGGCCGACAGCAATGTGCCCGTGCAGACATAAGCGGCGCAAGCGCTCAAAACTCAATACGAATCAAATTCACGGGCAACTGGACAATTGGCATGAGCGCAGGCTATTTAATAATTCGTTTTTATCGACTCCTCCCACACACACACACACACACACACACGCAGGTAGAGATACCCCTGAAAGAACAACACATCCGGAGCTGCTCGCTCTCTCATTCCCTCCATTTGTCTCTGTCAGCAAAGTGCAAAAAATTTATTTTTTTTTTTCAGAATTTTTTTTTTTGCTGCGACAACGCATAGAAAAATCAACAAACAAACCGCAATTGTCAAAATGAAAATGAAAATGAAAATGAAAATGGCAGCAGCATCGCGTAAATGCTGAAAATGAAACGAGAATAGCAGAGAGATAGAGAGAAAGGGAAGGAGAAGGGAAGCCACAGTGAGAGTGGGAGTAAGAAGCAGAGAAAGAGAGAGAGAGAGAGAGAGAGACAGAGAGCAAAAATTGAAGAACAGAGCCAGAGGGTAAACGACGCAAGCTGCAGCATTGAATGAATTTCAATAACGCAAACCCGACTATTAGATACCCATTCAGTAACTAATTGGCTTTAATAATGGACTGTATCCGTCTAGACTATACCCGAACTCACCCTAGTTAGTGGCCTTTGAACTATATAGAGTAAATCATAATTCTACAAATGCTATTAATAAGTCAACAACATTTATATTTTAGCAGTCCCTGTAATACATCCCAGTACAGGTGAAATAACTCCAAGTTCCCATACAATTATCAGCTATACAATGAATACAAATAAACATGGACAGTATCCGACTAGGATATACCCTCATCAATAATACTATTGCTGCAAATAGCCAGTCAGTAGCTAATTGACTTCAATTACTCATCGATTTCTATAGTCTTGTACTAAATAGAGTGAGAACTCTAAACTCTAAAAGTAAATCTCACATTTGAGAAGGTCCATCAATAAAAATTTGAAAAAAATAAAATGATAGATAATTTATCATATATTTCAAAAGAAATAAACAAGATTAGATTAGACGATTAGGAAATACCTTGACTAACACAATTATTGCAGCAGATATGCGACTTGTTACACTGGCACCACTCAGCCAATATACCCCATCTGTAATCATTCAGTCAATTGGGTAGTTGCAATTTGAAACGTTTGCCATATCAATGAAAACAACTGCAGCAATTAGCGATTCCCATTAAAAAGACAACACCGAATCGACGCAGTTTGATTTGCATAGAAAGTTTGGCAATTTTTAGCGACAGCAACTGTTGCAACTGTTCCAGCTGGCGCACTTCAGGTGGTTTCTGATGTGGTGCTGGCACTAATTGCATGCGCTCGGCTGCCCTTTGCAACTGAAGTCGTTTAATGAAACTGAAATTGTAACACGAATTCGCAACTGAACATAAAAAGTGCACAGAGAGTGAATGCAGCCTCGACACACAGAGCAGACTTCAAGGACGGCACAGGTCAAGGACATCTATGTATATGCGCACACACTTGAATAACACATTGTAAGACACACGCAGCTGCATTTCGTGGCCCAATGCCAATGCTGAATGCGAATGTCACGAATGTAATGGCCATTGCTGTTCGCGCTGATAAACCACTCAACCACTCAACCAGCCAGCCACCCGCACACTCAGTCACCCAAACGACCATTCATCCATCTGCATGCAACAAAGCCCAATGAAGCTAATTTCATGTGGGCAAACTGTCATTAATTGAAATATGTGTGCTGGCTGCCATTGCTCTCTCTCTCTCTCTCTCTCTCTCTCTCTCTCTCTGTCTGACTAATTACGACAATCAAAATGCAATATCAGCTGGCAAATCTCTCCCTCTCTCACTCCCTCTCCCTCTGCCACTCTCGCATGCCACATTTCCTTTTGACAATTGATAGGCCACTCTCAATCTATTCATAAATTGCAAATATTCATTATTTATATTTATTATCACGTTGACAACATTTGAAATAGCTCTCATTTATAATAATACTCAAAAATAATGCCACAGTAATTATAAAACAACAAAATCGAGAGAGAAAAACAACATGCTCTGTCGGCAATATCCGACTGCATAACACTCTTTTTCGCTAAACACATGCACTCAATTCTGTTAAATTTGCAATCTTAAATGCGAATCGCAATTTCAATCCAAGACTAGACAAAATATTTAGGAATTGAGCAGTTAGCCGGCGCATTTATTGTTTGTGTTGTTGTTGCTTAATAACCAGACAGCCCAAAGAAACCACAATTGAAATAACCACCGCTTGAGAACCCACCAGTTAAACTTAAATATTGTACCTCATGACAGGCAGTTCAGCGTAATTAATCAAATATATGCGAAGCTCTACTCCACACTCAATCAAACTCTCTCGCTGTCCCTGTCGCAGGCACATTGCAAACGGGTCCTTCACACACACACACACACACCCACACACACACACACACACACACACACACACACACACCTCACACGCACACCAAATGGCAAGGAAAACACTTGCAGTAATTTTGTAGCCTCAGGTGTCAGGTGACACCATATACATATATATTAAGAGAAAGTTGAAATGGGAGTTGAGTAAAAATTGTATTAATTAAAAGAAAATCCAAAAGGAAAACGCAACTAGCAATTCTCTCAAATCGGTATCTGTGTATTTTCCAATAATACTAATTATAATCGTAATAATACTAATAGAGCAGCAAGATGAATGCGAAACTTTAAAGTGTGTTATTAACGTTTTATTAGAGCATTAGAGCAAGTACCTAAAAACAAAGAAAAAAGAAAAAAGATAAACGAGAGTTAAAATGTACCATGTACCTAAGAACTTTACACCTATGTACAACAAATAGCGAAAACTAATTTACCTACGTGTACTTTATACTATATATGTATACCTACCTATATATACAAGTATATATATACATACATATATATATTTTTAGACTTTAAGCGATTGGCAGGCAACAAGTACTGCAAGCGTAACAATCAAATCAAATTGAACGAGTCGAAGAAGTCGAAGAGTCGAAGAGTCGAAGAAGTCGAGCCAAGTCAATCACTCCAATAATAACGATCATTGAACTCGGCTTGCTGTCTGCCCAGCCCAGCAGGTCAGCAGGCATGTAGTTCGATGCACGCTTCCAAACATACCTGCCACACCCCACATCATGGCCATGGCCACGGCCACGCCCACACCTGCCCACCTATCCGTCACTTTGAGATGTTGCAAGTTCGATAAAGATTTTTCTCTAATTAGTCTTGATGTTGTTTCAGCGCCTATAGCCAAAAATATATATATACTTCGATATATACATATAGATAGATATATACGCACACATAAACATGCATGCATGTACATGCATAAGCATGTTTAACGAGTCGAAGCACATGTCTAGGTATTGGGGCATCTGTGTGTCTGTGTCAGCTCGTCAATTCGTTCAAGTTGCATGCAACATTTAGCTTAGTTTGTACATAATGCTACTACACGAAAGCAAACATATTCTTCTCGCTTTGCCGATAATCAATACTGTACTAATTCGGGTCAATATTCAATAATAGCAGTGCTCACTGTACCTAAAGTTAGTCCTCGGAATGCCTCTAACAAGGAGTTTATCAACTGTTTGAAATGACAAAATGTCGCTGGACGACGAAAAGCTAAAACAAAATTGAAAATATTAAAATATATAATGAATATTCATATTTTTAAATAAATATATATAAATATATATATGTATGTATATGTATATGTATATGTATATATATTTATATTTATATATATGCATACACACACACACACCCACACTCAGAAGTGCAATAGGAGAACATGAATACCTTAAAGCCTGTTCAAGGATAATCACATGGAAAGAGCGCTTAAAATTAGAAACTATATAAACCAGATTTATATATATATATAAACATATATATATATATACATCCATATATATAGAAGCTATTATCATAACGCAAGAGCAATCAATGTTTAAATTTATTAAATGTTACCAAAAAGAAAATGTTTTAAATAATAATAAAAAAAATTAAAATATATATAAAAATATATTGATATATATATATACATATAAATGTATATATCCATATACATATATATACATGTATACATGCGCACACATATGTCCTCTGTATATGCATATGTGAGCGGAAACTAATTCTCGAACTATTATTTAATAATCAACTATGCTAGAGTTATGCGTAGCTGTCAAACATTACAAACAAGAAATATAAAAATATATAAATAATTAAACTAAACCGGAAACAATCAGAAAAGAACACGAACCGAAATCAGCTAATGCATTATAATATTGTATAAATCAAAATGTATGAAAATTACAAAATGATTTTTGTTGTTCCATAGTTTTTGGATTTGATTTTGGTCTTGGTTCGATTGTTGTTGTGTTTCGAGGCGTTTTTTCGGTCAGAGAAGTCTTTTTAGATAATCGTATGTGTGTTTTTTGTCATTAGCGTATGGTTAGCAAATGTATAACAATATATTACGTTTGAGAATACTCGTATTTTAATTATATATACATATATATATATAAATATATATTTATTATGAATAACTGGCAAAATACACATTTAATTACTAATTATAACGATTACTTACACTAAATTTAAGCGAGTGCCCGCAAAAGGCGACAGCATTAATACATAAATAAAGAAAACGATTTCCTTATATTACAAATTCTGCGTTTTTTTTTTTTTTTTTTTTTTCATTTAACTTCAATGTTAACAGTCAGTTAACAGTTGAATGTAGCTTTTATGTAGATCTGTTAAAGCTGCTAGGAAGAAGCTCTTCCTTAAAGCTCAACTCGCTTGGCTTCCACAAGTGCTCGGCGTGGCAGCTTTTCATGCAAGAGCTTTTCGTGTCGCTGCAGTTGGCAATGTTTTCACACATAGATGGCGCTGCTCACACTTCGAGTGCAGCAAATCAACTTCCGATCCAACGCATGCCATCCACACATAACAGGCATGTAGATAGTTAACAATAACTCGATGTCATGCTCTACAACTTTACAGCTATTTGACCGCATGCAATGCCAGCTAAAGAGCTCTAAAATAAATTAGTACTATATAGATGAGATAAGCGACACGACATCCAATTTCGTATACATTCCATTCAACATGCGAGCAACAGGTGTCTGATTTGACCTTCAAAAGCTACCTTTGCACCTGAGGTTCGATTCAAGCAAAAGGAAAGTTGCAAGGAAAAAAGCTTGAACAATAAGCTTACTGAAGGTTGCGATTTCTGATAGAAACTGAAGAAGCTTTTGTTTTGTTTTCAGAATCATATCAAAGGCGAGCAACTGCTAAGCTATGGGCGTGTCTATAAACTAAATTTTGTTGATTAACTCTTAAGGAGAGATACAGGTGGCCTATTTTATTCATTTCACTCAAACAAAACAAAATGCATGAACATTTTCTACTGAGATAATTATAAACATAATAAGAAAGTTAAATACCAATCAACAGTAGACAGAATCATCAGCACTGCCAATGTGTTCGACATCCCACACAAACATTATCCCAGAAGCCCAATAATACATAACCCACCATGGCACCTAAACACTCCATTAAAGGATTCCTCTCTCAGAAAGTATCTAAAAACCTCAACTCCACCTCTCATATACAACAAATTATTTAAACAAATCCTTGACGATAACAAAAAATACAAAACCATATTCACAGACGGCTCCCAAATAAAGAAAATCACATCTTTTGCCATAACCAATGAACACAACATAATAAAATCAGGCTTAATACCAATTTAACTCAACAATCTTTGCAGCTGAAATCATCGCGATCACAGAAGCCCTTAAAATTTTGAAAAACAAGCCCGGCAAATATGCCATATACACCGACTCCCTCTCAACCATAGACGCAATAGAAAACATCAACAACTCATCCTATTATCCGTCCCTCATCCGAAACAGTCTCACCAAATACCAACCAAAATTTAACACTACTCCATATCCTAAAAGAATGTCAATCCCTAAAAACCTCTCATAATAAAATATTCAAAAATCTTGACCCAAATCATCTCCTATCCCAACCAACACCAAATAATATAAATATTATCCTCAAGTTCCTCACCCAAACAAAAATTGTGAAACAAATATAAGCACAACAAGAGAGTCGAAGGCCCCAGCAGTAAGCACTCTATAATTAAGTTAGCTTTATAATTACATTGTAAGTTAACTGTAAATAAATAAATAAATAAATATAGATATAATTAATTTAATTTAATTTAATTTTATAGAGTATGTAACATCATTTCCAATATCTATGAGATCTTCAAAGCTCTCTATCGAGATCTTTCTTTTATTATATATTTATGAATATTTCTCTAAAATAAAGTAAACAAACAAAGAAAAATTCATGAAACTTTTCTACTTAGACATTAAATAATATATAATAGGGCAATTTAATTAAAAATATTGAAAAGAATAATAAAATAATAATAGCGCAAGCAACATCATATCCATAGATATCTATGAGATATTCATAGCTCTCCATTGAGATCTTTCTTTTCCTTTCACGAAATGAATGACAAATATACATATATTCTTCTTAATTGAAAGTGATCCAAAATAAATGTGAGTAAAGTGTGAGTCTATTGAAGATAGTTAGTCAGACGATTTAGCGCCTGAGTAAAATTGATGAATTATTCAGAAAAGCTGACAAACTGAGTCGAGTGGAGCATATCGAAAACGTTGTTTGCTCTGTGAGTACAGCTGAAATCATTCGATAAGTAAACAATGATTTGTTTATGAGGGTGCGGTCAAAATGTTGGCGATTTGATCTTGATAGAATCGATTGTCATTGTATACTATATGTACATAAAATTATATATACATCGATCGGTATAGCTGCTATTGACACCAAGGAGCGAGATAACATAATGCTCAAAAATAACATTTTGAAAGTAAAAGCTAAATGTTTGTGGCTTCAGAATACATTCGACTTTGACCAGATATGCATAGATATGATCGAATGATCATATATGAGCGAGTCACACTCGAGTGGATCGATCTTTGGCCCTGGCTTAATTGAGGGTTCTTCTTGAAGCTATTGCTCTGAGTGCAGAGGAGCGGAGCAGCTAGGCTGGCAGGCATGTGATTATGAAAAAAGTCTGTCTGCGGAACACCTTCTGTTTTAATTGCTTGCTAAATATTTAAATGGAAAAGTGCCAACAATACCTGATTCAATTGTGTAATGCGACAAATTGTTTGTTTATTTTGTTTCTAAATAACTCGTAACCGTCGGTGATGTCACTTGGGCAATCACTGCAACTGGATTATAATACACCTATGTATGTATGTATTCATGTATGTATGTATGTATGTATGGCCGATGGCAATGCGCACACCTTTGTTCACAGCCAATTAATGCTGAATTGCGATGAAAATATCGGAAGTAAGTGTATTTGCATTTGAGGCCTTTATCAGGCGCGAGTCGCTCGCATGTTTTGCCAAAGGGGTTTCTCGGCACCAGAAATGTGCGCGTCAAATTAGATGGAAATAAGCGAAACAGCTGCCTCAAGTCGCTGCTGCGAGAATGCCAGCATATTTGCCAACACTTCTTGCCAAGGGCAGGCAACCTGTTGCAGTCGTGTCAAAGTTCAGTTGCGTTCCGTTTCGTCTCGTTTAGGCCAACATGCTGCCTCTCTCTGCCACGCGAGCCAACATGTTGCGAGCCAACTTAGCCAACTGAGCCGGCAATTCGATCAAGCTCGAAAACTGTCTCCCATTGTTCCGGATGAGTTTTATGCTTGGATTGTTCTCTCTATTCAATATAGTTGAATGATCCATATAGTAGCTTGATCAATGCATTGGGGCTTGTCTGACATACATACATATATATATGTATACCATCAGCTTGAATTCATTTTGATATTAGTTGCGCGAATTAAGTAAATGGGTCATACGTTGAACAATATTACAACTGAAACGATCAATATTGTTTTTTGAAATATAAATATATATAAAAATAAATAGATAAATGCCTGAGCTTAATAAAATTGTCGATTAATTTTAATTTTTAAATTATATATGTATAAGGAAAAAAATTAAGCAAAATATTTGCAAACGAATTAGATAACTGGGAAAAATTCATACTATGTAAAAACTCTACTAAAATAGACTTATTTTTAAATCAAACTTTCATATTAATGAGCATAGTTCATTGAATTAATTCGCTTTTGGCTGTCATAATATAATCTTAAAACTTAATCTCTCATTCCCTTTCTGTCTCTCTCTCTCTCTCTCTCTCTCTCTCTCTCTCTCTCTCTATCTCTCTGTGCCTCTCTCTTTCTCTCTAGAGTCAAAGTCATCATATTCTCTAGATCTTCGCCTCATAAAATCTATTCAGCTCACAGATAGTTTCATATCTCTGCAGACGCTCTATAATATTCCAGAACTATTTCAAGGCAATCATCAAAATCTGCGCTTATTAATGCAAGTTGCTCTAGACAAAAATTAACTCAATTGTAAATTGTTTATGTAAATGCTAAGCTGCCAGGGGAGCAGAGAGAGAGAGAGAGAGAGAGAGAGAGAGAGAGAGAGAGAGAGAGAGAGAGAGAGGGAGAGAGAGGGAAGGCTAGAAACAGAGGGCAACTGAGGGGGGTAATCAATGTTAGGGATGGTTTCTACTAAAGTGAATCAGCGTAAATAAGTATTACATTAAGATGACAATAAACTCAACAAGTTGAACTCAAATGTGTCAATTAGAGACTCAGCTGCAACCCCCAGGAACGGCAACGGCAACGGCAACAGCAAAGCAACAATTGTCAAAAATAATAACACAACACCCAACATGTTGCACGCAACACAAATGTTGCAGAGTCGTCTACAAAGTAATGCAAGGGGGATCTGAAAATGGAAAACATCAGATATATATATATAGATCGATATATATATCAGTTAAGTCAGTCAGCGAGCTGAACTTTTATCATATAATATTAAAAATGAATGGGCCTGGCTTAAAGTTCAAGTTCAATGGCTTTAAGGCTTCAAGCAATATGACTTCAAAAAGTATTTGCTTTAGCCAAGTATTTACTTAGGCCAATTGGCTATTTACCTAAGTTAAGTTAATCATTTTTGAAGACTTACTGAAGGAATAAAGGTAGAGCTAAATTATAACTAATTTATTTATACTTAAATTAGTTTTCTATATACTGTATAAACTTTTTTTTAATGTGTTTTGATTAAAGTAATATTTAAAACGTATACTTCAATAAATTATCTAAATATTATGTACCTAAGCGCAGCCTAAGCCTTTCATCTTTCATTTAATTTCAATTTGTTATATTTTTATTTTTTACATGAGATACTGCAGTTGGTTAAATTTATATATTTTTGAAGCGTGGTTGCTTTGCATAAGAAATTCCATATAAATTTTTTCCTTTATTTTATTTATTTATTATACCCTGAACCCATTGAAAATGGGAATTCAGGGTATAATGGTTTTGTGAAAATGCATGTAACAGGGAGAAGGAGACGTCGCAGACCCCATAAAGTATATATATTCTTGATCAGCATAAAAAAATAAGTTGATCTAGCCCTGTCCGTCTGTCCGTCCGTCCGTCCGTCCGTATGAACGTCGAGATTTCGGAAACTACAAAAGCTAGAGAGCTGAAATTTCACATGAACACTCGTATGTTAGTTACGCAGTACGAGTTTATTTTGCTTTTTCGATAACTCACCCCGTTTCCAAATTATCGAAAATTCGTTTCCATTTTAAAGGTTTTTTGGGTATAACTTCTACACCGTTTTAGCTAGAGACTTCAACTTTATAAATTTAGATAGATATTATGGATACGCAGATTTTGTAGTTTTCAGATTTTGGATGCCACGACCCCTCCGCCCCCAATTTGAAAAAAAAACGCATTTCAAATACTAGAGACTTGCAATAGATAGATTTATATACTCTTAATCTACTCTGAAAATTGCATGAAGATCGTCCAGTTAGAAATGGAGTTATTAGCGTCCAAAGTTCAGCCCAACCCACCCCCAAGCCACGGCAGCAACTGCGCAGTTAGCAGAGCGCGCGCCTCTAAGTGCTTAAAAAAGAAGAGTATCAGTTTTTTGCAGGGTTCAGGGGATTTCGTAGTCGAGCCGTCTCGACTAGAGCCTTCTTACTTGTTTTTTTTTATTTATTTATTTATTTATTTAATTATTTATTTATTTATTTATTTATTTATTTATTTATTTATTTACTTTTTATTTATTGATTTATTATTTAACTTTGACTTTGACTTTTCTACTTAGACTATTTTATGTCTAAGGTAAAAAGTCAAATAACGATTTTTGTTATGCAAAACTCTCACACTTAAAAAGAAAATAAAAGTAACACAACATGAATCTGTTGAGAGAACTACATAATAAAATACTTTATAAGAAGCGCAAAAAAAGTAAATTGCACAAATATTGAATACATTATATTATCCACAAAATGCAATATTAAATATTTTTATTTTTATTTCATATTTTTTTATTTTATAAGCACACTTATTTATAATCATTATTTTAATATTTGTTGTTATTTATTTAATTTATTTATTTAATTAATTTCTTTATTTATTTAACTTTAAGGAAAACCTCGCCACTATAAACTTCACTAACTGAATTTATATTATAAATATATTTTTCCACTCATTTATAATAAGAAAACTCGTTAAACATTTCAATAACCAAATCATATCAATAACTTAAGCAACTACTCAAATTATATATGTCTAAAAAAAAGTTTATATCTTTGCTGGCTTGCCATTATCGAACTCGACTTAGGGCCCCTCTTTGTCGACGCCTCTGGCAGCGAGCGCAACCGGCGCGCAACAGCCAACGGCTTTGGGTTTGCTGGCGCTGTCGCAGCGCTTGTTGTTGTTGCCGTTGGCAACATGTTGCGAGGCCGTCGCTGCTGCTGAGCTGCTGTGTCGGGAGGTTCCACTTGGCTGGCGCTGTGGCTAGCGCATCAGTCGCTCTCGGAGCGTTGTCGTGAACGGTCAAGCAGTGCGGCAAAGCAAAGCCTCAGCAACGTGTGCCCAATCGTCGCCGTCTCCAGTGTTGGGAGACTAACTCAAAACTCGAACACAAATTGCGAAACAGCAACAACAAGAGATACAAAATCTTAAAGAAGAGAAGAAGAAAACAACAAACAAACACCGAAGTAAATGTCAATTGTCAAATTTTGCAATGCTCCAAAAAGCCGGCAAATAATATTCAAATTATTTTGTTGTTTCTACTAAAATTTTTTTTTTTTTTTTTTTTTGAGTTGTGAGTGTGCTGCTCCTGTTCAAGTAATTAATTAATTAATTCATTTATATAATTTTTTTTGCTGTGAAAATAGTTTTGCGATATTTTCAAAATAATTTTCAAGTGTTCAAGTGAAGTTAACTAAAAAGATAAAAAATGAATAAATAAAATAAAAATAAAAATATATAATTAAAAACAGGATTACAAATAACTCGATATAAACGTGTATAGATATATATATATATATATATATATATATATATATATATATGGATATATGTAAACTGAAGCAAAAGACAACAGCGGCCCAGTGGCGGCAGCAAAGGGCCAAAGCCAAAGCCAAAAACCGAAAAACCAAAACCAAAAAAAAAACGAAAACCAAATTTGAGTTCTAGGCGAAATTAAGCATAGAAAGAAAGCGTCACAGAATTTGCTAGCAAACATTGTTGTTGTTGGTGTTGTTGTTGTTGTTGCTGGCGGCTTTCGCCACTTTACGAGCAACTTCCTTTTTAGCCACGGGGCCAACGTGGAAAACCAGTCTTTATTTATTATTTTTTTATATTTTGATTTTTTTTTTAAGCGCTTGTATAGAGAGACCCAGACCCAGGCCCAGACCAAGACCCAGACCCAGACCTAGAGCGTTAACTGCCAGCCCGTTCAGGCCGAGACCAATAAAAAAAAAAGAAAAAAAAAAAAAAAAAGAAAAGAGAGAAAGACAAAAGTGGTTTTGCATTTGACCAGAGCGTCACCAAAAACGTAAACAAAACGTTGTGGAACGAGCTCTTCACGAGCTATTCTAGCCAGGATAAAAAGGCAGCCAAACAAGCGGAAGCGAATGATTTGCAAATCTGCAGCCATTTGCAGCCAAGGTGAAAGCTGACAAACATACTGGCACATAGAGATAGATAGAGGGAGAGGGGAGAGGCAGAGGGAGAGGGGGGCTGCAGGGGGAAGCAACAAATCGCAAGCCCAATCGCCGCTAGAGAATGTGGCTTAGAATGCCTCTTGGCTTATGATAAATGAGGCTGTAGGCCAGCGGGCCGTAAATCATCTTGGCAGTGCCATGACAATTTCACAAAGAATTATTCCACAAATGCGAAAGCTTTTCCTACAATTTATGTATGTGCAACACGACCGCAGCAGCAGCAGCATCAGCAGCAGCAAAGCTCGTCAAATTTCTTTAAAAATTGTTATCCATTTTTATTAAGTTTACAGATTTGTTTCTTACTTGTTTTTTTTTTTTTTTTTTCTACTTCTTTTTTTGTTAACTGTTGTTTCACAAGTTGAAAATCAGGTAGAGCTTGTAGTCATCGAGCTCCAGTCCAGAACTTGCCAGTGCCAACTCTCCCAGCTGTCAGTTTATCATAATTGTATGTGTGTGTGTGTGTAGGAATGTCTCTCTCTCTCTATGTGTGTGTGTGTGTACATATGCAGATGTCGTCTCTCCAGTCAACTCGACGCGGTTAGAAAGCCAATAAACAAGTTTTGTAGACTGTGCAACTAATTTTCTAATTTGACGTCGACGACGAACTTTGTTGCCGTCGATCGTTAAGCGTGGCAAAAAAAAAAAACCAAGTCGACTTTTTTTTTTCTTTAGCTTCAGTTGCAACTAAGCTGAAGCGCAGCCCAGCCCAAGCCACCTACACGCTGCCCCAAAACCCACCCAGAGCGTTAGAGTCGAAAGAAAATAACTAAAGGAAGCTTCTCTCTCTCTTGCTCTCCCTCTCACTCTCCCTGTCTCTTTCGCTCTGACTGTGTAGGTGGAGCGTTAGAAGTTGTGATCGAGCGTATGATTAATTGATGTGGCTCACAGTTAGCCTTTAGCCGGTTAACTGCGTCGTCAGCTCAGCCAATACAGCAGAGAGCTGGAAAAAGACAGAGAGAAAGAGAGAGAGCGAGAGCGAGTGAGCTGAGCGAGATTGTGGCTAGAAAAGTGAACAAAGATTAGGAATAAGGAACGATGCTAGGCTAGCAGTGTGAGGCATACGAACGATCAACTATATAATTACGATTATATTCAACATGATAATGAGAATGGTAATGATGTTTTCTGCCTATGCCCATGTGTGTGTGTGTGTGTGTGTGTGTGTAGCTATGCTATGAAATGAAACGAACGAGCGCGCAAAGCAAACGCCTCAAGACACAGCGCACAGGCAACGGCGCGTTGCGGCGCAGGCAGACCAAAAGAAAGGTGAAAAGAGGCAAAGAGACGACAGGTTGTTAGCCGTCGCGTATACATAGATGAGCATTATGATGACGACGACTCTCTCTCTCTCTCTCTCTCTCTCTCTCGCTCGCGCTCTCGCTCTCGCTCTCCTGCTCTCTTGGTCTGGCCCTCGCTTGCACTCTCTCGCTCTAACTCTCACTGTTTGAGCATGCTCTCACTCTATCTCTGTCTATTTACATACATATTTATGTATGATACCTGTTTGTCCACATACAAACACACACACACACACACACATGCACGCCTTTGAGCGTTGTATAGAATAATTAAGCAGCGACTGCGACGCTGTCGACCCGATTTCAAACAACAACAACAACAACAAACACAAGAAGAAGAAGAAAAGAAAAAGAATGTGGCTTACAAAAGCAACGTCAAAAGTTGATCTTAAGAATCACAGACCAATTTCATGCGCCTACAAATTGTATGCATGTGGATGTGTGTGTGTGTGTGTTACACAAATTTATAAATAACAAATAGCATAGGCAATTAATTATGATAAACGAAATTAATAAAATGCAAGAAGATGTTGATAGAAAGCAAAGCAACAACAACAACAACAACAAAGCAGAACAACGCAACGCGGCGATTTATTTTTATTTTTATTATTTTTTTTTTGCGCAGCAATCGAAACTGGTTCTGTATCGAAAGCACAAGAAATACATACAGACATGACTAACGACACACATACATACATATATAGCTGAAGAAATTTTGAAACGAGCTTCACACACAGAGAGGGAGAGAGATAGAGAGTAGAGAGATGTATTGTATTTTGTTTAAATTTAGCATAAGTTTGTTGCCGGCAGAGCCACACCTGTGCTGCCCGTGTTTTCCAACACTGTTTCTCCAAGCCACAACAACAACAAAGCAAAGGAAAATAAAAAGAAAAAAAAAACAAAAGACTTCAACGTCAGGCAACATACTTACTCATTTACGTACTTACTTACGTGTCGCTTGCGTTGACTGCGACGGCGACGCCGCCGCGCACAATCAGAGTTGGCAAGAAGCGACGTCGCGTCGCTGCCGCCTCAGTTGCTTTTCAAAGGCGCGCCGTCGCAGTCGCACTCTATTGAGTAGCAGCAGCAGCAGCAACAACAACAACACGCGGTCGCTCTCGCTCTCGCTCTCTCTCTTGCTCTTGCTCTCTCCCTACGCCTTTTACTCAGAGCGAATCGCGCGCGCAAGTTTCAATTTTCGTTTCGCGCTGTTTTCATTTTTGTTTTAATTTTTTTCCTTTTTTTTTTATCGTACCAAACGTTTGTTCTTTCAGCAATTGTGCGTAGTCTTTCGTCAAGTTTTGTGTGTGAGTGAGAGATTTCTCATAAGTTTTTTTTTCAGTTTTTTGGTTTTGGTTTCGGTTTATTTTAATTGTTCATGTACATGCGTGTGTGTGTATGTTTGTGTGGGTATTTGGCATGACATGCTTGGCGCGTTTGCCTACCTGTTGCCGCTGCCACTGCGTACTGCCTGCGCTCCTAATCCTATTCCAACATTGACCCTAACTACGGCACTGACCTGTCCTGGCTCGCGACTCGTTGCGGCAGACCGTCAATTTGAATGCAACTGCTACAGGACTCTTGCTCTCCCGCTCTCTCTCTCTTTCTCACGCTCGCTGCGCCGGCGCAACTAGAACACGGATTACAACAAGCAGCCCGGGCGAGAAGCTGTCGCTGCCATCGCATCTGCTGCGCTCGGATTTTGACAGGTAAGCGAATATCAAGAAAACCCCATTTTGTCGCCCCGGCGTTTTTGCAATTTCCGTTGCTTAAATTGAATACGTATCGCGTGCACAAAGGACTGCTCTTACCCAGCATAAGCCCCGACTCACCACACTCCCTCGCTGGCAATCTAACGGCAAATCCTTTTAAGTTGCCCAATTGCCGTTAAACGACAAAAATATAGCAAAGGATTTACATGCGAGCGCATGTGTCTGCTGCCAAAGCACTTTGCCCAATTTGCACAATTCCTGGCCCCCCCTGGCCACCCCCCAAACTCAACTTCTACTCAACCTGTCGCCCCAAACCCCTCAAGTTGCCGTTCACTTTACCGGTCGAGCGGTTATAAAGCAGCTCCAACCTAATGCTCGTTTCGCCAGCTTCCCGCCCACAGCTGCCGTGGATGCTTCACGCAAAAAAAAAAAAAATATATATATATATGTATATACATATATAGAACGAAAATATTGCAACTTTTTTAATTCAACTTGAAAGTTTTAATTTTTATTGTTATTGATTTGCTTGATGAGCAGCGACGAATTTTTAATCTGTTTTTACAATGCTTAGATTCTATCTCAAAGTCTCTCTCTCTCTCTAAAAGTTAATGTAACATTGAACAAGTATATACTCCTCAGAGACTGACATATGATGCGTCCTTTGAAGAGCACTTGAAGCTACTTGAAAGAGATTTCTTATAATATTTATTTTGAAATGGAACTCTTAGGGAAATTAGTTAAAAATACCTCTCTTCTCTGCTCTCACTCCCACCTATTGGCATTCAACAACTCGATTATATATAAATATTTGATGTGTTCCTTAAAGAGCTCTTGAAACTACTTGAAAGAGCTTTTCCCTTGCCCTTAAATATATATTTTTCAAATTTAAATCCTCGGCAAATTATCATAAATACTTTTTCTACTCTATCTATTGGCCTAAAAGGTGAAGTACTTTCGATATAGATACATACATATATACCTTCATCATAAATATTTCATGCCTACTGGAAAAAGCTTTAGCATTTGCTTTACAATTGTTTTACTTTTTAATTTCCAACCCAAGGAAATTAGTTCACAATTCCTCTCATGCACTCCATTGCCATACAAATACTGATTACCTTCTAGATCTACGGTTTATTGCCATATAGGGAACTGGGCTCAAGTCCATTTCGACTGTTTACCCAGCGCGCGTACAGTATTGGAAAGTCGTACAAATTGAGCATTGTTGTGTGCGTGTGTGTGTGTGTGTGTGTGTGCTTACTTTGCTCTTTTAGTGTTTTTTTTTTTATTTTTTATTTTTGTATTTTCTCATCTCTGCTTCTTTTGCGTCTCTTTTGTTTTTGTGTCTTGGTAACAAGTTTCCCCAATGCCAATCACAGTGGCTCCAGAGCTGTGGCTGAGGCTGTGGCTGCGACTGTTTCTGTGGCTCTGGCTCTGGCTCTGGCATCGACTTCAGATTCAACTGCTTCAACTGCGTCTCCCTTTGCGCTCATCAGCAACTCGTTGTTGTCGTCGACGTTGCGTTGCCGTCGCTGATGCAGTTTGTGCGCTTTTCAGTTTTCCACTTTAGCCATCTAAACGATTTTCCGACAGTGCTTGCGTCTCCATCTTCGTCATTCGGTTCGTACGGTTTTATTCGGCTCTTGTTCTGTTTTGTTCTTTTCTATACTATGGTTTGTTCTTTTTTTCTCTCTCTCTCGTCTTTTGTTTTGTTCACCTCCCCCGCTCCACGCCGCCTGTTCCGTTCCGTTTCGTTCCATTGCCCGTGGCTGGGTGGCAAGGAATTTTTGAAAGATCTAACAAGATTTTTCTTTGAGCAACGTTAAGAGGCAGCAGCTTCAGCCAACGCGACTGCCATCTCAGTCTGTGTCTTTTGTTGCCTTCAATCCACACACACTCCACTACACTCCACTCCATTCCACTCCACTCCAGCAGTCTCCACGCCCCCTTTTGGTATCCCCTCAACAGTCATTTGCCCGCTGTCTGCTGTGTTCGGCGTGTTGTGCGCCGCTGATTAAATTGTTTGGGAACTTTCGTTTATAATTTGATGTGGTATCTCTCTGTGGTGTCATCCGGCCGTCGTCCGTCGTCCGTCGCCCGTCGTCCACCGTCCGTCCATCTTCAGCTCAATCTTCATCTGCTCATACATCAGTCTCCCTTTGTCTACGCTCTAGGAGCGAGTGCGCTCAGTGCTCGCTGCTCAGCAATTAAGCGACATTTATCTTGTTCAAATTTGCTCCGAATCCGCTTATCACAAAGCCAACAGAAGCCACACAAAGCGAGGCCAATGCCTCAAACATAACTATAATCGCACTTCAAATATATTTTCCTTAGCTTCAGCTCAATTAGGGCTTAGGCACTCGTCGTTGTCTTAATTGTTTTCCTATAACACATCCAAGTTTTCAATCAACTTTTCAAGCTTCAACTTATATATGTACAATGTATAGCGAGTTGATTGATTGACTTGGACTTATTGTTTACCTGAACGACTGCAGATAACGGAAAGACTAACTGGCTAACAATGTGATTGATTAAATAACTGGATGAATAAGCTATTGAGAGGTCAAATAAGTGATTGACCAATTGAGTGAATGAATTTATATAGATCTATTTGACTGAGTGACTATGAAGAGTAACTGATTGATTGACTGACGGATGGACTATATGATAGTGTTGCCTATTGAGTAATGAATAAACTGAGTGACTGAATTTACATACTGATTGATTGATTGAAAGCGGCATATGATGCAGAAGACTAACTGATTGATTGACTAAGTGATTGCAAAGCCAAATGAATGATTGAGAACCTAATCGACTAAGATGTATATGATTTATTGATTGATTGCAGGTATAGTTGAACGACAGATGAAGACTAACTGATTTGATTGTCTGATTGAAGGCCCAAGTGGTCATACGAATAATTGACAAGCTTATTGATTAAGTGGTTGAACTTATATAGATATATCTGTTTAGTGAATAATTGACTGAGTGATTGACTGACTGATTCAATGATTTATTGGCAAAGAGATTGATCGATTGATTGATTAACAAACTCTCTAATTGAATGACTGATTGATTGATTTTAAATTTGACTGATGGGTTGACTGAGCTAAAAACTTTGTGATAGACTTTGAATATAACTGACTGGTGGGAGTTTGTGATTGATAACGTGATTGATCAATATGGACTGATTGATTATTTGACTAACTGTTCAATCATTGAGTGACTCGCAAATACATTAGTCATAAATGACTTACAGCTTGAACGACCAATCGATTGATTGACAAACTTTTCAGCTGATTGACTGACTGACCGACTTGACAAACAAGAATAGACTAGACTAAACTAGATTAGGTTAGACTAGACTAGATATAGATATAGAAACGTCATCAATTGATAGACTGAGAAAAATATTTTGTGATTGACTTTGAGATTCACTGACTGATGATTGATTTCATGATTGATTGGGAATGACCGATTAATTTACTGACAATCAACTAGCTAATATAATGACTCATTAATTGAGTACAATGATAGCAAACAGAGAATATCTGCTTCACTCTCAGCTTTTATGTTGCATATAGAAATACGTGATTTAGGTTTTTCGGTAGTTTCTTATAAAAAACTTGGAAATGGCCAATAAAACATGGTTTAGTGAAGAAACCATTTGCTTAATCGTATGTTATGCCATCCCATCGATTTTAAAGACTTTTGTGAAAATTCACGTATTCCATGCCTTTCAAAATGTGCATTCCACTGGGTAAGTCTTTTACTTACAAAAAGAAATAAATAAATGAAAACTTAGCTGGCGACAATCTACATTTGGAAAGAAAGAAAAAAAAAACCTATTTTGAATATCGTCTTTCGCAGTTTCATAATCGGGAACTATAACGTCGCTGATAGGGCGTTCGCAGTTGGCAAAGTGCGAATCGCGAATTCGACACGTTTCGCTGTACAAAGTGTTGAAAATGGATTTGTTTAATCACAGACTTCAAGCTGGCGATTAACCAAGCCATTGACAGTGCACGACATAGACTGCGGAAGCCAAAACACGAAATACCAAATATCGAATGCTACAAGTTTTGACGAACTATTTGGACGAAACGAATTTGCACGCACAGCAATTAAATTTCAATTGCTGAGGGCTGCACTTCTAATGCAGCTCGCGAAATTGGGCCGAAACAAAAAAAAAAAAAAAAAAAAAACAAGAATACAAAAAAAAAACAAAATTGAGTCCAATGTAAAATTGACTAGAATATTTGCGCTAGTTGAGAGGATGCCTGACGTGCAAAATACCCTATACAAAAAGAAAAAAATGTGAAAGATATAATAGAGTTTGCCTGAAAATAAAAAATAATAATGTAATAAATAATACAAAATAATAATATATAATAATGTATTATGCATGATTTAAAACCTTCATCTTCTAGAATTGTAACTCACATATACTAGAGAGATTATGTAATATGAGATGAGATATGGATATATACATACTATATAAATATGTATATGATGAAATGAAACCAGATTTTTGGTTCTCATTGAATGCATTAATCATGCTTCATATTAATAACTATATAACAAAATATTATAAACGATGTTTATCAATGCTCATAAGGATATACTGTCATATATAATCTTCCTTTCTAAAATAAAAAAAATATATATATAATATAAAAAAAACCTACAGAACTCAAATGTATAAAAAAAATAAAAATAAAAAAAATAATAATAATATAAAAAAATTAAAAATAATAATTATTCAGAAACAGAAAAGTACGGAACTAGTTAAACTCAATGCGAATGCAATATTACAGGGTATAACAACTGCTGTCAAGACAGCCAGTTCGACAGCCATGCGACTGAAGTGGTTCGTCGCCTGATTGGCGCAACGCTGCTAAATGTATGCATGAAAAATGCATTAGAGCCGCCGATGAGGATGCCAGATCAAGCTGAGAGACAGAGTTTATAGTGCGCTTGTTTTCTGACAACATCCTAATGATGACACGCCACACACGCCACATGCAACAGCAGCAAAAACAACGACAGCAGCGTATCGAGTGTATCGAGCATCGGGAGAAGCGCATCTCAATTGCCGGTGCTCGATAAGCACTGATGCATGCCAGGCTGAGAATGTGTCCTTGCGGTTGTCTACGTCTGGGGAATGCAAATGCATTAGAACTAAGCTGCCAAAGCAAAAGTATTCCAACCACATGCATACATACGTACGTCAGCGTCTCTCTCTCTTCCTCTCTCTCTCGAAATGACGAAATACAATTCAATTTTGAAATTACTCAATGCAAACGCTTTAGCACAGCACTCAAGCCGAGAAATGTTATATTGAGCACGTCTTCCACTAGTTTCTAGTATTTCGCTATTATTCACATTATCATATTGAGCAGCTTTTGAGAGCTAAACTGAGAACCTAAATGTAAAATGATTTACAACCATTTCGACTAAGCCGGTGCAACAGCTGCGGGCTACTTCAGTCTATCTGTTTGCTTTTTATTATAAGTAATATATATTTATATATATATATATATTTATAGTTTGTAGTTGGTAACTCATTGCTGTCATAGCTCATACGTTGCATTAGAATGATGTATGATGCCGATGCATGACTAAGGAATATAAATATCCTGCCGTATGAGCAAGGGTGTTTGGCCTTTCTCTTTGCCCTATTTATTTTTCTTTAGTTTTCTCTTTATTATTTTTGTCAGCTTCGTGATTCGTCTATTAAGGTGTCAATCATACTTAAGACGGCACAGATTTGTTATTTCGATCAATTGCATTTTTTTTTTTCACCCGCTTGATTGGGTTCCGAGAAATCAGTGGCAATTAAACTTTAGCTACAGCAACTGTACCTGCTCAGACCTTGAAGCGAAAAACTCTACGTAACTTTTCTAGGAATTATTCAGAGCCATAAAACAACAACAACAACAAATATACACAAATATATATATATGTATGTATACAAAAAAAAGAAAAGAAATTCTGTTTGAAAATTATTCGTTTGTTAATTATTAAAAAACACAATTTGCCAATAAATGCAAATTATATACACGCTGACAGGCGATATAAACGATATATATATACTACATGCGCAATAAACCGCAGACATATGTATCTATACGGTAAATCCCAAGTCCCCAAGAGCTCAATTCCACTCCCAGTCCCAGTCGCACCCGCAGTCTCAGTCCCTAGTCGAGCTTTGATCACTCTTAGGTCTGCAGTTGAGGCCTGCCACAAAAAAAAAAAAAAAAATAGTATAAAAAAAAAATAAAAATAAAAAATAAATACAAATATACAAAAAACAGGTCTCGAGTCGTATACGTGCTTTGCGTGCCGGTCTCTAAAAAAAAAAAATAGAAATAAAAACAAAAACAAAAAACTTAATTAGAAGCAACAACAGCGCAGCTTCAATGATGATGGTGGGCAACGTTGAGGTAAATAAAAATTAGAAATCTTACGATGCTTCGATTTCTGCTGCTGCTGTTGTTGTTGTTGGCGAATTCTAACTTTTTGCTGTCTGCTCTTCCTCTTACTGCCAAAAAATATCGCATTGGGCGTTATTTTTATAGACGGGGTATCATTCGACCCGGGTCTGCCACATGCATACGTAATGTTAATTTTTAGCCTTTATTTAATTGCTGCTTTCGGCTAGAAATTGGCAAAATAAACAAAGTCTGAAATGGAAAAGACCTGGGGGCAATTAAACATTTGCAACTTGTCTTGCTGAATACGAAAAAAAAAAAAATAAATAAAAATGAAAATGAAAATAATGAAAATAGAGAAAACAATAGGTCTTTTCTTTCGCTGTAATTATAACAATTTATTTTTGTTTATTTTCTGCAAATTATTTTCATTTTTAGTTTGGCTTGTTTAATCTGCATCGATTTCCATTGAAAATACATTAAATCTGTGTGGAAATTGAGTGAAACGTATTTAAATACAAAATATAATAATTATACTAATGAAAATAATGACCAGATGACTATATGCCAATCATGATAATGATGATAATAACTCATTTGGAAACTGATAACTCTAAAGATAATGATAATGATCATAGTTATAGCTATCGATAATGTTAATGAAAATGTGTAATGAAAATGCTAATGATAATGATACAGATCATGACAATGGAAAAATGATAAATGTCAATGCAATTACAATGAGACTGTTCAAGATTATAACGAGGCGCGTAATGATAATGAAAACGATAATAATAATAATAATAATAATAATGAATGATAATAATAATTGTAATGACAATGATATATGTTGACTAAAAATAATAATTATAATAAAAATCTCAACAAGATTGATAATGAAAATGCAAAGGACAATAATAATAATGAATGCAAATAATAATGATAATGACAATGGAAAAATAATAATTCTAATAATAATCTCAATAATAATGATCAGCATATTTAACGAGGGCAAAACTAATAATAAATAATAATGATAATGCTAATGCGAATAGTAAATAATAATGATAATGATTAAATTATATTTGCACTTCACAATGCTAATGACTATTACTACAATAATAATAATAATAATAATTATAATAACATTGATAAAGCCAATAATGATAATAATAATAATAGAAATTAGGAAAATAATAGTGATAATCATAAATAAATTAATTCAAAGCACTATAATAATAGCAAAAAATTCTAAAAATTTCCTCTAGCTTCATGCATTTTATTATTATTATTTTCTCTGTCAAAGATCGATTTTCCAATTAGACTTTGCTGTCCAAAGCTTTTTGCAAATATGAAAATTTGAGCTTGTTACTGAGGGATAGAAGCTCGTATGTCTGAAATTTGAGGCTGAATCCGTATCGGAAAGCTGATTGCTTGTTTATACCAATTTCCTCTACTTAGAGAGCAATCAAATGTTTTGCTTTCAGCTTGTTTCATTTTTCATTTCGGCAATTTGTAATTGAATCTTCACATGGTCAGGTAATTGCTATTGCTGGGCACAAAAAAAGAAAAAAAAAAAAAAAAACAAAAATCAAAAGAAGAAACCTAAACTGAACTGTGGCCTCTCGGAGTCGGTTGCCTGAAACCTGAAATCCCCAAATGCGAAAAACCAAAAACCTTTGCGCAAGTTTTTAATGAATAAGCTGACATTTTGTTGGCCAGCTATTGCAAAGTTCAATATTGGTTTGCATCAGTTTACACACAAATTAAAAGCACAAACTTACCCCAAAACGGCCAAATCAAAGGTGAGCTGACTGAAAAGTTAGTTAACAACAAATATCTGGCTAACAGCACGGCCTCCGATTTCCCAACACACACACACACACACACACACGCACACAGAGAAAGAATGAAAAACATGCTCGTAAATAGGAACTTTTCTATGCATGCATTGCACACGCACACAGATATATCTCGACTGCATTGAACCGAAGAGAACTCAGCTGAACTACTTAGTGGAACTTGCAAAAATGCAAAATATCCAAAGTTCATGTATGTATATAACTAGAATGCCCAGTGGCCAATCGCCAGTTCCTGTTACTCACCCACTTCCAGTCCCAGTCGCAGTCCGAGTCCATATTCCGGTCTTAGCTGAGGATGCCTGTGGACTTGCATGGAGCTGCTGGTCGCCAAATAAAAGTCAATCATAAATATTTGGCTAACAACAAAGCGCAGCAAACTTAAATTAGAAGCGAAGAAAAAAATAATAATAAAAAAAAGAGAAGAAGAGGAAGCGACATTGCACAGTGGGCCACAAAGCAAATAAACTGAGCAAAAGAAAAAAGAAAAACAGATTGCCTGAAAAGGGAAAACTCTTTCATAAGTTATCCACTACAGGTGCTGAGGCAATCACATCATTATTCATTAGACATTTCATTGCTGAACTATATGAATAGCTGATAGCTGGCACCACTGTGCGCTGCCCAAAGTCGAACCATAAAATGCAAATAACGAGAAAACAGCACCAGCAGCCAGACAAGACGAGACCATCTTCGTTCTCAAGATGCTGTGGCGATGCTGGGCATGGGAAAGCGAACGGGTACGAGACGAGTGTGTATATGTGTGTGTGTGTGAGTGTGTGTAAAAGTTTAATAAGATATTTGTTACAGTCAGTGCACCTTGAAATTGTTCTGTGGCAAGCAATGGTCACACTGGAGTTCTGCCAGAGGATTTCAAGTCAAGTGCGAACGGCTCGAGCAGACTATGCAAATGTCCTGCTGCCTGCATTAGATATATATGTACTGTAAATCACATATCAAATATGGTATATATGCATAGATAGACATTTCTTAATTGATCTTCGAGTCTGTAGACTTTGCTGGCTAATCAGCTAAGCTACTGCTTGCAGGGTATGCGCTGGCTAAGCACTTGTCACTTGACGTTTTTCTTATTTCTTGTTTTCCCTTAACTGCTCAGATATCTTTTATAGTCACATCCTGCTGACTGCCTGCCTGCCTCGGCGGGCCAAAGTGCCAGAGACAGATTATCATCAGCGGGCCAACTTTATTAGTGTCATTAGATGCAGTCAAAGCGCAAAGCAAGGAGCACAAAACATTCGCAATTCGTCTAGCTCGGGCCTGTCACTCGACTAACTCTAACCGCGCTCTCACTCCCTCTCTCGCTCTCGCTCTCGCTCTCCCTTTCTTGCTGTCGTGCCATCTGACTTGTCTCTGTTTATTGCTTTGTATCTGTTTGAGTGTCTCTGCTATTTATACCATACCCTCTAAGCATTGCGTTAGCCTAGAGAGGTTTATGTTAGTTGTATGCCAGCTTATGGCAGAGGCTAACTTGGATTCCTTCTTATCATAGAGTTTGCTCATTCTCTTTACATTCGCCATTTTACAGTGTATCTCTTGGTCGTGCATGCCTGTCCACACGGCTCAGTCTCTTGTTTTTCTTTTTTGAATGACTAACTGCAAATTAGTAGCTACTTCTGGCAATTTATCGTGCATTGTATTGCGGCCTGTTGGCCGACTCATTATGAATAGTCGCTGCGCCGCTTGCGGCTGTTGATGGGGGAGTGAGGGGTGCGAGAGCGATGGGGGGTGGAGTCACAGCGAATGCGAGTTGAAGGTTCATTCATTCAAAAAAAAAAAAAAAAAGGAGAAAACAACAACAACAACAACATTCGCACCGGCAGCGCGTTGCATGGCTTCAACTTCAGTGTGTGAGTTTTTCTCTGTGAGTATTTCATAAATTTCGTATACTCGTTATTTTTTGGCTATGAAATGGCAAAGGTATGAGCAACAAAAGCGCCATTATTACATTTTTTCTTCTTCTGTTTTGTTGTTGTCGCTGCTGCTGCTGCTGCTGCTGATGGAGTGCAGCTTCGTCTCCACGGTTTCTGCTGTAAGTCAAAGTTTGTAATACTAAGTAGTAATGCGGAGTATGTATATGTGTATGTGTATGTGTGTTTGTGTGTGTGCGTCAACTGGCAACCTAATTTTTCGGTTTACGTTCAGTTTTAATGGGCTTCAGAGCAGACGTCGTCGCTGTCGTCGTCGTTGTCGAAGTCAACAGCAGCATCCACATCAAAAACAACATACGTCGTAAATATCACATATACTATATATATATACATACATATATACATCATATTATATATATATATAAATATATAAGTATGCTTATGTCTAGGTAGCTAAATTATAGCTAAAGCTAGCGCCGCTCAAGCTCATCAGCATCAACATCAGCAGCAGCAACAACAACAACAACTAGAACCGCCAACTAGTTTGAATGCCGTCCGTCCCTCCCCCCGCCCCCTTTTGCCAACCTGCACCCACACCCGCTTGGCCACAACATGCCGCGACGACGAGACGCTTCCTAGCTCAGCTCCCTGGCAAACGCTCTCGAAACAATTGTTTCTTGTTTACAGCCGGAGGCGAAATTTTTTAAATTTAGCTCTTTTTTTTGCGTTTCGGTTTGCTTGCTTTTTTTTTTTAGTTTGCCTAAGCTTTGCTCTTTTTATTTTCCCATATGCCAACTATATATATATATATATATATATATATATATATATATATATATATATATAGATATATATATATTTATATATATATATATATATATATATATATATATACATGTATATATTAATATATGTATGTTCATATATGCTCATATAGGTATCTAGTTTAATGTTGATTTGCTCATTGTTTTCGCATTTCTATGCTCGGCTCACAAATGCAACGGTCAAAAAGGTCTGCAAATACTTGTATATTTAGATATATATGTATGTGTATATGTGTATATGTATGTAGGCATGTGTGTGTATGCAGCAGGTACAGCCATGTTCATAATAATAGTTACACGAGCAAAACATTTGCCAATTGCTTGAAATATTTGACATTTAAATACAGCAAAAATTTGACTCGATGTAATTTAAATTCCAAATTAGATTGTTATAAAAAAAGAAGAAAAATATCTATAAAAGCTCAATAGAATATACAATATATAAATATAATTTGTAAAACTCATAATCAAATAAATGCATAACATATAAAAATCAAATAAATGTAATATAAAACATATAATATAATAATCAAATAATAAAATATATATTATATATATAGAATAATAATAAAATAATATAATTCCTATATGTACGTACAATTGATTTATAAAATAATGTAAATACATAATATATATATTATATATTCATATTCATATTCTTCTTACATTCTTTTTTCTACACAAAATAAAGACGAGAAACTTAGCAATGAGCCTCCAGTCCAACATATATATAATCAATCAATATAATTTATAAAAAAAAACTTTGACTTTTACAATTTATATAGGTTATATTAAATAACATCATTTGGTAGAACTACATTTTTTTATAATATTATATATGCAATATATTATACATATTTTGTATGTAAAGCATATTTTTTTTATTAGTATTATAAAATATATAATATATATAATTTAGAATTTGTCAATTTATAAATTATTTTATATTTATATATAATTTATAAATTTTACAATTATATTTACAGACAGCAGATTACAGAATATCTGTTGAGTCGTGCACACTCACATGACTCTGAAAACTCCATAACTGATATACTTTACTTTTCTGCATTTAGCTAGCTAAAGAAATGAGTGAGTCGCGTAACAGAGATACCCTGTAATTTGTATGACCAAACTAGAATGCCTTTGAATGCTGAGTTTCGTTTTGTAATGTAATGCAATGAAATCCTATATAAATCGAATTGCCCTTAACTAAAATGTTGTAAAACTCTCTTCATCTCCTTCTCTCTCTCTCTCTCTCTCTCTCTCCTTCTCTCTCTGCTCTATGCTCCTCAAACTCTTCAGCGAGAGTTTGCAACAATTTCTGTATTTAGTTAAATGTTCGTCGAGTATTTTATTGTTACTGCTTGCCCCCATATGTAGCGTTAAATTTAGTGTTTGCAGTTATTGTTATTGTTATTATTGTTGCTGCTGCTGTTGCTGCTGTTGTTGTTGTTGTTTCGCCCCATTGTTAATGCTGCCGCCGCTGGCTGTGCGCATTAATAGTACATTTAGTATGCAGAGTAAACGCTCGCGGTGCCCAAAATGAAATTAACGCCAAACAAACTGCTTCACGTCGAACTTTTATGATGTACCAAATAGTTGCCAAGCCGTGTGTAAGTGTAAAATGTTCACGCATCGGGTAGATCAGCTGTCAGACTGAGTGAACTGCGAAAAGTCACAGGTGAACAAGTACGACAAGCTCTGGAAGGAGAAGAGACTGAGAGTAATGCATTTGTACTATTCATACATTTTACAGAGTATCTGTGCTCCGATGTGACTCGCTCTGTGAATTCAAGCAGTTTTACAAACAGATTCTATAACCAATCCAAGAGACAACAAAGTCTGCTCCGAGGCAGAACTTGTAGCTCTCAGCTTGACATTTGATTAAATTGTGTTTTGCTGCTTTTGTTTTTCGTCTTTTGCTTATTGCCTGCTGCCATGCAATGTGAAACATAATGGGGGCGTGGCAAGGAGCAGCGCTTCACCTGTGGAAGCAATTTAAGCGTTGATCACAAAAATTCTATGACAACAACAATAACAACAAAAGGCACAAATTGCTCAGCTAGTGCTTAGCAACGTGCATATATAGTATATATATATCGTATATAGTATATAGTATATAGTCTATAGAAGAGAAGCTCCACGCGTTGATTTGAGACATCGCACAAGCAAGCGTGTGAGACAGTGTTGAGTAAAAATGATTTCCGTTTCCTGTTCATTAAACTGCCCAAAAAGAAAGCGCAAGGGCAACACACACACACACACACACACACACACACACACGCATACACACACAAACATGGATAGATAACACACTCATCAGTCTAAGCGCTGAATACTGAATAGTGAATACTAAAAAGCAAATACTGTTTACTCATCCCTGGCCTCAAGAGAGGAGAGCGAGAGAGCGAGATAGAGAGACGTCTTACATTTGCTTAGTTAGCAATCGTTACACAATTTGCTCCACTCTCTTGCTCTTCTTCACTCCTTCTCTACATATCTACTCTCTTCCTCTCCCTCTCTCTCTCCGTATCTCTCTTGGTTAAACTTTGGCCGCTAATGTATGCAAAAGATATCGCAGATACAGCTACAGATACAGCCCGCCAGCTTGCCTGTTGCTTTTGCATTTTGCCAGTTAACTGTTTACTGTTTTGGCCACACACTGACGACGCGTCGTCCCCTCACTCACCACTCACCACTCTGCCCTGTTCCAATCACCGTCAAGTCACTTCCCCATCACGCACACCACAATGTGAATGACCCTTTTGCCATCGTCGTCGTCATCGTCATTCGCTTTTTTTTTTTTATGTGCTTATGTTTCTTTCTGTCTTTCATCGTTCATCGTTGATATGCGTAGATTTTGGTGTCTTAAAATAATATTAGTAATATCCGTCTACATTTATGTGTAATTGGAACTGTTTAACGTTCAAATAATTAAGGCAAAAACAAAAATAAAATAAAACGAAAAATGAAACGAAAATCTTTTGCCTGCTTCGCATTTCGTTTTCAATGGGCAATCGTTAAGGTAAAAAAAAGTATCAGACGTCTCATTTGCTTGCAATGGAGCTGCTAAGAGTCAATTTCATATTTATTAAATAATCAACAATGGAAAAATCTTCTGCTTACATTTACATGATATGCAATTAATTTAATGCATTTTGTTGATTCCATTTTAACAAATGTTTATAATTAAGCTCATTTGATTGTATATATTTTGTTTAAATTCTTATTTCATTTATTTGTTGTTTTATTTTATTGTTAAATATATTCCATTTACGATACGTATGCATAGAAAGAGCATCTCCATTTAACAAAATTTTTTAATATAGGCAAAGTTTCAACTGACAATTGATGTTAGAGCGCCTCAGTTAGACTTGACTTTACTTTTTACACTTTAAATTTTACTATACATATCATAGAATTTGTGAACTTGCTAACATATACATACATATATAAGAAGTCCATATATTCTTATACAATATTTCTCAAATAACCTGAAAACTTTACCATTCCATGCATCAGATATATGACTGAATATCTGAAATATCTCTGCTTAAGTACCTTAAGGTGCCAAAAACATATTTCAATTAGGTTAATTAATAGGGTTGTTGATAATATATCAAAATATCAATATATCGATATTTTTATACAAAAAAAATATATTTATATCGTGATATTTTTTTTGCCCAAATATCGGATATTTTTGCGATATATTTGATATATCGTTGGTCACACAAATTGTCACACAAATTGTGAGACATTCTGAATCAAAATGGTTAAAACGAATTATTCAGATTTCAAAAATGGAACAGCAAAATGCAATGTATGCCCTAAAATAATAAAAACAAGTTGTAACACATCAAATATGGCAATGCATATAAAAAACAACATTATGATGAATTTAGAAGACCATAAATTCGAAAGCGACCATAATAGGTCAATATTGAAAGTACACATTGCGGAAGAGGGAACTTGAGATGTAACGCAGCTTGCCACAAACTTCTTGGGAAAGCAATCCGATAATTTTTGGAATTCTCATAAGGCCATCGAAGATCAATTACGATCAGCCCCTGGTGGTAGCTAGGTGCCTTTGGAGCGACTTGCTTCGCCAATAAAATGAGTTGTTTGCGGCTCACGAAGTCGTATGACGGATTCTCACATATCAGAACGCGTTTTTTTTTTTTTTTTTGTATTAAACTCTGAGTACTTAATACTGGTCATTATTATTATTATTATATTAAAATAGTTATTCTTATTATTCTTTCTTTTTTTTTTTTTTTTGGTCGGATTGTAAAGTTATTGTAAGAAAAAGTTTTAAAAATATCGAAAATATCGATATATCGATATTTTTAAAGTTGAATATCAAATATCATTTTGATATTTTTTCAAAACTTTAAATATCATCGATACGATATTTTAAAAATATTCAACAACCCTATTAATTAAGGACCGAAATGCAAATTCTGAAAAAAATAGAAATTGTATTAAATTAGTATATATATATATATATATATATATATATATGCTGAAGACTTGGAGATTATAACTTTAAAGATGAACGAGATTTTATAACTGATTCTCGATATATTCGTTTATCGATAACTCTAGGAATATACAAGTTATCGAATTTCTGAAACCAACTCGTACTGCGCGTGCAATATACAAAACTAATACAAAAAGAATGAGCTCGCTAGCTCTTATGGGGTCTGACACGCCTCCTTCTGCCTGTTACATACATTTAACAAAACCATTATACCCTGATTTCCAATTTTCAATGGGTTTAGGTATGGATATACCAAAATCTTCGTTAGTCTATGAAGAGTCATCGAGTATACAATTTAAAAAAAAAAAGGTATATCTCTAGTATAGAAAGCAACTATATATATCTATCCTTTCGCATACAAAATGTCTAGTACATATATTCGCTTTACAGAACTACATTTGAATGCCATGAGAGTCAAGTTCTTATACATTTTGATATGAATTAAAGTAGAGTAAACTCACTTTACTCATATTAGCCTTTGTGATGTATTCATATATATTTATGCTTTTGCTTTACGCTTCGAGTGCCCAGGCCTGGGTATGGGAATTTAACTGATTCCCATATTTAGAATTTATATTGAGATCATATGAGTGCGCATAAGTCGGAAACGAATATCGAATATCTCTCCCTCTCTCTCTCTCTTTCTCCTTCCCTATTGCATGTGCTAATGTGAAATAAAATTAAAAACAAAGTAATTTATCAAACAGTTTTTGTTTAATTTAATTTCTTTTTCTAAACGTGCACACGCAAAATGTTTCAAGTAATTAATTAAGAGCCGTAGCATTTACCTCTAATTTTTTTGCAATTTCTTTTTTTTTTTGTCTGCCATTCATTCCATAGAAATACACATATATTTCCGATACATATACATACATACATACATACATGTACATATATCTGTATCTGTATATCTAACCCCTGCCTCTCTCTCTCTCTCTCTCTCTGCCGCATTGCCCTTGCACAAACACAGAAGATAAACCAAATAAACGAAACGTGTCTGGAAATTATAAAATGTACATGAATTTTGTGCATGTTTATTTGGGCTTTCTGAATTTTATTATAAATTAGTCGGGCTATACTTGAACATTTATTTTTACTCATTCATTTGAGAGCAAAAAAAAAAAAAAAAAAAAAAAAAAATGGAAAAAAAAACAATCAAAACAACAATAGCAAAGTCTACAGAACAAAAAAATAATCAGCACAAAGCTTGGAACGCATCAAATTTTCTATAAGCTGTTTGAGCACAAATAAATACACACACACACACACGTGTGTAGAACTAAGCAAACTGTGAACACACACACACACAGAGACACAGAGAGAAGTGCAATAAAATATATATATATACATACAATATATATTTGTATATACGAACCTGAAATATGGCAAAATTTAAAATCACATTTTAATAATTGAGTGAAAAAGTGAAGAGATTGCGGCCAGAGTATGCCCCTTTCCAGTATACCCGTCCGTGTGTGTGTGTGTGTGCAGCAGCAATTTGTGAACATGGGAAAATATTCATATTAAATAAAATATAAAATATATATTATTTATTATAGATAAAAGGGAAATAAAGTCAGGAAATAAATATAAATATTTAAATTTAATATTAATTAATATGTATTAACATATTTACATATATTTATATAACTTTTAATATTAAAATTGTAATTAATTATATATAAATAAATGTGTGTATTTCCTACATTGTTAAATGAAAGAAAAATTACAGCTTTTTTTTTTTTTTTTTTTTTTTCAATCAAGTAAATCTAAAAAGTATTTTCAACATTTTGTTATGCAATTATAATTTTTTATATTATATATAATTTTTAAAATACTATTAAACTATATGTATATCTTACTTCAGTTCACTTACACAGCATTGAATGCTGTGAGAACACGACAGAATCATATCAGCTATACGAAAGCTCTATTGTGTATTAAGTATGAATAACTAATAGGACTCAAGCAAATGTAGTATATATTATATATAATATGAGTATATACACAAGAGCATGAGACATTATTTAAATTATTATTATTATTTTTTATTACCCTCTCTTCTCGTGATTTGGATAATGATATACGAAATACGCTACATGAACGGGTATATAAGTTTGCTCTCGTGTCGAAGATAGTTTAGTTTAATTATTATTATTATGAAAGGGTATCTGCAATTCAGCTTGTCTAAGCTTAAAAAGTCTGCGAATTCGAATCTAAGTAGATTTCTATTGAATACGATTAACGCGAGGACAAAGTGAATTTTTGTTTTTACTTTACTTTTTTCTCATTTTTTATTAATTTTTATTTTGAAGCGAAATACGAAATATGATGATTAATTAAATGCGTTGTCACATGATGCCCCAGCATAAGCACAACTGGGCGTGGCAGCAGTCCCAAATGTGAATGTATGTGTGTGTGCATGCAAAAGATATATTTCAATAAATCTGTATTGTATAATGCAAGCTATAAAGCTTTGCAGCAGCAACAAGCATAACTAATTTCATTCATACGATACCTGAATACCCATTGCCATTAGCTAAAAGGATATATTGGATTCGTTGAAAGCTATGAAATATGATGCAGACCTCGCCTTACTCTACTTAATAAAGTCTCTTTAACTGAGCGTGAATTGATTGGAACTGAGTTGAGTTCTTATGTATGAACAATGGCCTCACAGAGCCTACAAGAGAAGAGAGATGAGAGAGCTGGACATTTTTATAGAGCGACATTTTAGCTGCAATCAACATTAGTTTCAATTTAAATGCAATCGATTGAAAGCAAAATCAAAAATTAATTATCTGATTCTTTGTAAGAATTTGAATCACATAAATTCATAGCAAGATTGTGTTTATGCACATCTCTCATGCTTTCCCTGCTCCGTCTACATTTCTTATGCTCCAATGCGCTCAAAAATCTCAAATAACAAAATTTTGAATGTGAAAAGTTTTGCCTGAGGTGCATAGACACAATTTGATGGGACTATTCAATGCCCAAAGCAAGATTGTTCTTGAACTCAGTGCTGTCTGTGAATGTATGTGTGTATGCATGCATGCATGTGTGTGTGTGTGTGTGTGTGTGTAAATACAAGTTTTGTATGCTGGTCAGGGTATTTACTAGTCAAACACTCAAAGTCGATGCACTCTTACTTGGCTCTGAATCATCCATATACATAACTTCAATTGCAATTGCAAATCCAAAATTTGATTGATTTTTTAGCAAAAATAAGCATGCGTATAGAAATTTATATTGACTCCACATATATACACACTCATGTATATAGTTCTCAATTGTTTTGCTGTTAGTCCAGTGTGTGTGTGTGTGTTTGTATTTTGGATATTCCATATGGATTATTTGGAATCAACTGTGTTTTGCCAGCAAAAATTGCATTTGGTTACCGCTCGAACAGCGCAGTGGAGCAACAATCGGTATTCACACATATCACGCTGTGGCTGACGTACAAATATTTCAATTTTATATACATATTTTTTCACATATGCCAATATTAGTGTGGACTGAAACAGCTGATGTTGTTGCTATAGTTATTCGCGTATAAAGGGAATTGAGAAAAAATATTCGATTGAAAACAAAATATATTCAAGCTTCTATTGAAACTAAAACGAGCTTTGATTATTATCGCTTCCATTTGCTATTTATGATCAAGTTATCTAGCTAGCTATATATTTCTTTAAATATCATACTATGTGTATGTATAATGTTCACTAGTTCAATATATCATGAAATATTTATCAGAAATTTCATGTATATTTGATTTTTAAGCTATATTAGATTAAATATTTATATAATTTGTGTTTCACTTCATTGTGCAAGCTGAGAACTTTTTTTTAGACTGAGAATCGAATATGAAATGCAAAAAGTATTTATTTAGTGATATTATAAAAGATGTGAGCATAGACTGGAGTGAGGGTGAAGAAAGAAGGGATGTCAAAGGGAACTATGAGCTAAGGAGGTGAAGTGCAAGGATTTAGCTGACGAAAAAGTGATATTCTTTTTCTTTATGCAAATATAAGCGAGCGACCTGCTAACCGCACAGTTGCTGCCGTGGCTTGGATGGGTTTATAGATGGACGATCTTCATGAAACTTTCGGAGCATAATTTATTTATATTTGCCAAATTGGAGCCGTAGAGGGCGTGGCAATCAAAAACTGAAAATTATAATTCAAAGTCTCTAGCTCAAACGGTTTAAAAGTTATGCAAGTTATGCGTTTTTATCGATAATTTTGAAATTGGATGACTTATCGAAAGAACAAAATAAACTCGTACTGCGTAGTTCCCTGAATTCCCATTTTCAATGGGTTCAGGGTATACAAATAATTAGAACCATTTTTTTTTTGTAAATTAAGGCTTCTACAGTCAAAAATGAACTCGGAAAAAATCTTGAAGTTTTCGTTTAGCTGTCAGCTGCAAAAGAAGTAATAAGTGTATCAGGACACTCTTGGGCAGCTGAGCGTAAAAAAAAACGCATTGAATACAAATATTAAATTTATGTATTAAGTATGCATACCTTCCAACAACAAAAAAATACTGAGATGAATTGCTTTTATGGTTTCCTTAATAGATAAATTTAATAATTTCTGAAAAATTCTAAATGTTCAAGAGTGAAATAACATATGTTTTGTGTTTATGAAAATGAAAAGAAACTCTAAAAGCTTTGGAGAGCTTTCAAAGATGTTTTTAAAGTATTTTTGTGTGATTTATCAACGAAAAAAAATATTTGAATGACTAAAAGCCTCCTCGTTTTTATTTTTTTAAATAAAATAATAAAGTAATTGTCTGAAGACACTTTGGAGCGTTAGAGGGTTAATTATTGTTGATATTTGAGTTTTAAATCTCACATGATGTCAGATCATTCTTGGCAAATGAAAAACCAATGATTGGAGTTTCTTTATGGGGTAAGCAGTAGCTGTTAGCCAACTTTAAAACATCTCTACATATATATCTCCCATATAAGCAGCATTCATTTTTTTTAAAGAGTGATTCTGCAATGTATTATCACTGCATTCACATCACATTGACTTTTAATTGTAAGTCCAAGGTAGTTTTAATGGGGTCTAAAAAGGCGAAGTTCGTTTAGGCAAATTTAAGAGCAGGTTAAATGTATTTTAGTAAATATTAAACCAAGTAATAAATTCCATAGAATAGTTCATTAATTTATATGTATTTAAATTTATTATTTATTTAAAATTTATTTAAATTCAAAGCTGACAAAATCTCAACTTGAATTAAATTGCCTTTTTGAAGATTTTAAATTTCTTTTGCCATTCCATAGTTTACAGTCCAAAACATTTGCTATGCAGTGTAATTGAAGAAGTGTGTCAAGTAAATAAGATTTTTTATAAAAGTTCTCAATTTACTTTACTTGAATCATTTTTCATACGATTTCTCACACTTTATTAACATTTAATATCCATGAAATTCCTTCATTTGAATTGTCTTACATATACAAAGTGAGAAATGAAAACAAACGAGCGCTAATCCATTTGGCACGACTTTAATAAAGAATAATTCGATTAAGAGCTAAATTAATATCTGGAGAACGTGAGAAAGCGAAATGGAAATGCAAATATAATAATTGACAGCTAAAATGTCTTTGAGATGCAAATTAAAGACTATACGGACGGTTGACTGGAGTTTACTTTATTTTTTTATTTTATATAAAAAAATTTTTATTTCTATTTACTTTGATTTTTTTTTTTTTTTTGGGTTCGCTTGGCGGCCCAACTTGGCCAGCTCTATCGCATTTCCTTCGGGGTGTGTCTGCTGTCGCACCTCGAAAGACAGAAGCAGAAGAAGCAACAATAGCAACAGCAATGGACACTTCATTTGAGCTGCTGTCAGTCCATCAGTTCATCATTTGCTTTGGCTGGGCTTTCACTTTGACGCGTTTTTCCTCACTCATTTTCCGGATGCAGCTCGTTCTGCTATTATTTATACATCTATGCATACTTGCTGTAGATACATACATACATATATTTGGCAATTGTTTTTCTCTTTTTGAGTGCCCGCATCTGTGCAACTTCCTTGTTAGTGTTTACAATGGTAATGACCTCTTGGGCAGCTCCTTTTTGTGGTTGCAGTCTGCAATTCGCCCACACAAACTGAGACTGAGGCTGAGACTGAGACTGAGAGAGAGACAGAGAGAGATTCATTAAGCGGCATTCAAATGATTATTATTATTACTATTATTCGAGTCACATGATTATTTGTTTCAGCATCGGCATTCGGAATCGCATTGCTCTGTGCGTTGGCCCGTGGCTCTACTAATCTGCTAGCTGTTTCACTGATTTGATTGTGATTAATGGTCTGACCCAATGCCTCCGGTCCCCAGTGACGATCCACTCGTTTTCTCACCCAACCCACTTTGAGCTAGCTGGCGTAGCATTTGAATCTATTATTTCGATTTCCTGCAGCATATCAAATGCTTTTTCCTCGCTCTACCAGCACCAGCCACGACTCCCTCGCTCTCCCTCGCTCTCCCTCTTGCTCTCGCTGTGCATTCCCTTGGCTGGCTTTTAATTTATAGCCTGCCGTCACATATCACATGACATATGCCATACACTAAGTGTGTGAATTCTCGATTCGTCTATATGTGTGTGCGGATGAATGTATCCAGCTGGGGCTGCAGCTCTAAGCTAGAATTTCTGGTTAACGCTGTTAAAACAAAGCTGGCTTAAAGGCATTTTCCATCACTTTAGCCGCACCCTTTTGGCTAACACAACTGCTGTCGGTCACTCAGTCAGTCAGTCAGTCAGTCAGTCAGTCAGTCAATCTGTTTCATCAAAAGTTCAAAGGGGTCGCGCGCACCTGATGAACTTAGCCCAGTCACATACATTTCAAATTGAGTTCTCTCGATAAAGGGGGAAAAAGAAAGAAAGGATAATCGTGCCGAAGAGTCCCAAATGGTTTTGCATGTCTAAACAGCAACGGCAACAACAATTGACGAACAAATCGAAGATTTAGTTGGAAACATTTTGTTAGGCTCGAAGGGCAGGATTAATACTCAACCAAATTCTGTCTGCCCCACATTTACCAGGAGGCAGCGAGAGCTTTGAGATATGCCAACTACTATAATCAATATACTCACACCCAGCACCCAAACGGGTTATGCTCGACTTCATGAATCATCTTCGCTAAATTGGTTAGAATAATATTTCAACATTTCTATATAGATCTAGATAAATCTCGATAGATTTTTCTTTTATTTATTTTTGTTTTTATTACAAATTTGAATGAATTTCTGACATGCTTCAAAGCAAAGATAAATTGAAATTGACTTTTGAATATTTTAAATAAAAAATCATTATATATTTATATCGAAGGGCAAATCTAAAAGCAACAACAAATCAGATATAGATATTAGTTCACTAAGCTACATATTTGCGTGTTTCCAAGCAAAGTTTAATTTAACTTGACTTAAAAAACAAAAAACAAAATAAATACATTAAATATTTATATCGAAAGGCATATCTCTTAACGCTAAAAGGTAAACAAAGTATTTTTAAGCAGGCCTGGCTCACTCGCTGTGGCTTAAGATGCTGTCCATTAACTGGGATTTGTACTGTACATAATATACATATATATATATGTATACGTATGTATGTGCTTGTGGGCTTGCTTTCAATTGACCCGAATTGGGTATATGAGAAAGCATTGCCAAAAAGGGATTTCTGCTGCTGCTTCTGCTGCTGCTGCTATCGCTGGCCTTGGGCATGAAAATTGAAATCGAAGCCGTAAAGAGGGCCGCACACACACACACACACACACACACGCACCTGTAAGAAGTACAAATACATGAGGAAACAACAACAAAAAGCGCAGCAACAAAGGAAGCCCAAATAACACGCTGAAATATAATAAAATGTTTGCCATTGTCGCCGCATTTCGCATTTGCCAGACTCTGTAAGGCCGAGCGGTTGAGAGGTTGAAGAGGCCGCCCTTGTCCGTGTCCGTGTCCATGTCCATGTCCGTGTCCGTGTCCGTGTCCGTGTCCGTGCCCGTAACGGTATCAGCGTATCCGTATCCGAAATTTTCCCCGTTTCTGGCCCCATATCAGTATTCAATTGGGCTTGTCAAAGGGCCTGAGCCAGGGCCTTGGCAGCATGTTTGGGATATTTACCTACAATGTGATTTGCTGCCTTTGCAAACGTAATAAATAAATAAATAAATGAAAATGTTGCCCAATTGATTTATGATGCTTGTGATTGTATATGTTGCTCTTGCAATTGTTATTGTTGTTGCTATTGTACATACATACATATGTACGTATGTACCTACATATGTGCATACATACATACATTGGCTTGTACAATCATATGTTAATGCGCTAGCTGTCTCTGTCGCTCAACACGGTTTGCAAAATTTCACAAGTTCATAATTTAAAAAAAAAAATAAAATTAATAAAAAAAAAAAAAAATGAAGTAACCCAGCAAAAAAAGAAATGCTGCACAATGCGAAAATCATATAAACTTCACCTATTAACACAGTTTTTGACACACACATACATACATACACAGAGAGGCACACACACACACACACACACACACACACACTTTGTAGCTGTTGCTGATGCGAGTCTTTAACCTAAATAGAGAAAAACTAACACACACAGACACACGCTCTGTAAAGCCGTGTAAAAAGCCCAAAAGCAAGCGAATAGAACGCAGCAAAAGCCGCGAGAGTGAAAAAATAAACAAAAACATAGCAGAGCTGAGCCTGTGCAGAGCAGGGCAAAACGAAGCAGAACAGAGCAGAAGCCGCATAGCGACAACAAGAAAGTCAACAAA